>JAQIXA010002042.1:0-20098 GCA_034699045.1 Nanhermannia cf. coronata Gr-Ori-00579 | reverse complement strand
AAGGAAAAGGATATAAGGATTAAATGAGAAATGCATTGAACAATTTTTCCATAAATATCTGGATAATATTGCTCAAGCAAAAAATACATCAGTCAGAAACATTGCATCTTATCATAGATATATGATACAAGTATAGCAATAAATAAGAACCTTAAAATCAAAATTTTGAACATTTCTATTATTCAGGTATTTGTTAGGAAAGCGTCTAAAATTAAAAAAAGTTGAGAATTTTTGAAAGATTTTAATAATTAGTTATTTGATCCGGAAATGTAATTTGTATTTTTTAATATCGAAATTTCTTTGTTAATTGAGCAGGGTATTTCTTTGCTTATTTTTTTCTATAATCTCCATAGTCCATATGTCTCTTCAGTAATTCGTACTGTGTGTTTGGTCAAATTGCATTTCGGATTTATTTTTGGTCATTGTGTAATTTCGAACCCTGCTCCTACTACTTATACGAGTACTAGTGTTTGTATACCTATCTATTAATCTAAATCTGCTATGCAACATATCAAATAGGTACTGTACTACCTACACACTACCTAATCTTAAATTATAAGAAAAATAAAAATATTTCCAGATATTATACACTATAAAACCAGCCTTATTCTGATTGTACAATAATTCTGCTTGCTCCATCGATTTCAACTGCCTTATATCTAGTAGTAAGTATAGTATTCTTTCTGTGATTAATGAACATAAAAGTTCTGCTTAATATTTCAGTTATTTGCTTTCCTTTTCATAATATTAATTCTTAAATACATTCTTACATTTAACCTTAACTTGCTGTTATAATAATGCTTAAATAAATATATATTTTTGCAATACAAAACATACAATTCAAGTACTAGTATAGTAGTACTAGTACAATAACTTACTAACTATATATTAAAGAACGAAATATTTCTGGTTTGCCAGTTAATATAAATTAGTTTGCAGTTTTTTTTACAGAATTTTGTTCCAAATCGAATGTACACTAACTTGTGATTTGTAGCAAAATTTTTACAATGTAGGTAGATCAAAATGTAAGAATATTTTTAATCTAAAATGCCTTAAAAACACATTTTGAAACCTAATCAATCGGTTATACCTACCTACTTAAGTCATTTTGTAAGTCAAAATTTATGAATTTGAGGTTTTGAGGATTTGATATTTTGATTTTTTGGCCAAGTGACAAGAGATCTAATTATTTTTCCATTTCATAAACAATCTGTCCTACTCACAATTAATCTTAAGTATCAAATATGTCAAAGAATTTCATAATTCCGTAGTACTGTACTAGTTCTAACTGGATTTCTGGATTTTATTTCCATTTCCATCAATTAATTAAATCTCTACAACTATAGGTATGCAATGTATCTACTACTCTGAGATTTGAGATTCAAGTTAGTTAAGTAAATCCCGGTTGATTAAATAATCTCAAGTACACATACTTATAAACTTAAATTCAATTATAATTTGACATTCCTTCCAAGCTTAATGTACTATCTACTAAATATATCAGTAGGTAGGTAACTAGGTACGCAATTTGTCCAGGAAAGTTTCCACTTTCTGAGTCTCTGACTATGAGAATACTCAAGAAGTTGGAAATTAGTCGGAAAAGAGCAGAGTTTTGTTTGTTTACTCATCTTTAAAAGGGACAAAATGGATGAATGAAGATGGACAAACTCAATCTCGAACTCAAAAAAGCAAATTAAATGTATTTGATTATAATATACGAGTACCAAACAAAGTAAATTGAATTTTGGTCAAAGTAAAGCAAAGGTACTTTGCTTGGTTTTGAAATGGAACTTTTTAAGATTTGGATTGAGCAAAATTTATAGAATGCATTAGTCTAGGTAATGACAAACATACAAATTAAGGGTTTTTGTCCAATTTATCAAACTTGAATTTTAGTCAATTTTGACAAAAAAGGAATCATTTAGGCACCTACTAAAAAAATTCATAGCCTTAAATCGTAGTAAAATTCTGTAAGTTCCGTCTTGATATATTTGAAAAACTTGATATAGAAAATTAGATTACAAATTCATTAGTTTCATTAAAAATTAATTTGCTAATCTTACTTTTGTATTATCAACAATTCATAATGACCATAATTCATAATCAAAAGTAGGTACTGTACTGTACTGGTATATACTGTATATACTGGTATATACTGTACTGGTATATACTGTACTGGTATTGGTATATAATTATAAAAGCAAAAATTGAGATTGCAATTTAATGTTTTTGTCGGTTAAATACCTACCTATATTTTCAATTTTCAAAGGTTTGTACAAGTTAAATTTTAAATTTTGAGGAAATTTTGAAGATTTGGACAAGATGACCCTATTAATAAAAGAACACAAATATTTGCCTATACTTTGTACTACCTATAAATACTAATGTACAACCTGCTGCTCCTTTAACTTGATATTTAAGTGCTTTCTTTATTCAATTCTCAAACTCAGGTTTTTGAGTTTAGAATTCGAGAATTTCAAGGAAAAAAGCGATTAATGAAGTTTATTTTTTCCTCTATACTTTTTCTGATTCACAAGAGTGAGGGATTGGCAATTGGCAACTAGTAAAAGAGCTCAAACAGAAGTTTTTGAAACTTGAATTGAATAACCCTTACTTCAACTCTTTTACTCATTTTACTCTTTTTTTAACCCAAAAAAAAGTCCTTAACTTGTTCTTATAAAATGCCAAAACATGGACAGGACAGAATAGAATAGTATAGTAGGACTTTACAAAAGTCAAGGAGGGGCAGTATACTACTTGTCCTATGTAAGTACAAGTGTATGAAGGGTTTGATTTTTGAGATTCTTACCCCAAAAATAAGAGAGACAAGTAGTTGAGCAAGAAGTTCAAATATTTCATTAGTTTCCCGAAAAATGTTTGAAACATTGATTTCTAAACTTCCTAGCTCTATGTATATAGTATCTGTAGTCTGTATTCTCTAGTACAGATTAGTTCTTTTGATCTTGCTTAAAAGTACTTTGAAATATTTAAGATTCCATTTTACTACACTTTTTTAGCTAATTTTTTGTACAAATTCAAGTTTTAAAAGCCTGGGAACTGTTTTTTAACTTGTACTATTACGAATACTATAGTACTAGTACAAGTATCTCATTTTACTTGAAAAGAATCCTTTCAGTTTCATTATTTGCGCTTTTTTACTCAAAAGTAATCCATCCAAAATACCTATAGTATGTACCTATAAAAAATTACATATTTATGTACGTAAAAATAGTTAAAAATCGAAGGAAATATACCCTTTTCTGTATGATAAATGCCCATAAAATTCAACACTAGTATACTAGAAGTAGTACTATGTACTAGTTAGAAGGATTGTAAACCTTTCTACTAAAAAAAAGTAAAAAAAGATAAGTTTTTTAGATCAATTCTCTCTATTAGATAAGCATAAGCAATAACCCCTTTGAAAAATGTAAATAATGGATTGGGAACTATGTGTAATAAGGTAGTAAAGAGTGTATTTTTTTGGAGAAAAAAAGGATTTTAAAGGGCAGATGTAATTCAATAGATTTGTGTGATTTAAAAGTTTTTTTGGGGTAAAAAAAAGTCCAACTCCTTCATTCAAATTTAGAGGGGAAAAGGTGCACCTTTACCTCAAATACTGAATGTAGGTAATTCACCCTAAAAATCCTCAAAAAATCCTCAAAATTGAGGAAAAAAAGGGGTTGATTGATTCAAGGCTCTCAAGGGTTCTTGTTTGTTAAAATTTAATACTTTTTATCGCAAATGCATTTTTTCGTGAGAAAGTGCATTTTTGCTTTAAAAAAATGTATCTGAAGGGTTACCTACCTTACAAAATGTGAAAGAGTTTTTTGATGTTTTTAACCCAAAAATGTTAATTTTTTCAAGCTTTGCACAACATTTATTTCCCAGATCTTGTCAATACCCTTGCTTTTTTTCAGTTTTTTAGTAAAATTCTCACCCATTTTTATTACAAGTGTATTTATCATGCTACTTACAAGGTATTCACCTGGTTAGGTGTAATTTTTTTAGCCCTTTTCTCATCCTTTCAACCTAAAAATGTACCTACTTACTTAAATATCTCATCAAATCACAGCATCCGAGAATCCAGGATTTGTACAAAATGTGGAAAACCCTTTAGAAATCGCGGTTTTTCCTTTATTTGATACTTTTTATATGGAAGTCTTATGGGCAGTAGTGGTAATGGAAGCCAGTTTGCTTTCGATATCTATCGAGGACAGGTTTCAAAATATTCAAATCTTACAAAATTTAAAATCTTAAAAAGTCCTAAAAGCTTATCTTATCAGCTAAAAATATAGAAAATAGACTTGAAGTTCGAGTTCGACTGAGGTCTGTAAAAGTATTCCAAATCGTGAGTTTCAAAAAAGTTGAGAAACTGACCAGATACTGTTTAAATAGGTAAGATCATATTACCCTTACTTTTAGTTTTAGTGTCCTATAAGTACTAGGACTAGAAGCAAACTTTTCAAATTAAATATTGATAAAAGATAAAAAGTACTTGGGATTGAAATGGTTCATAACTTGGTATAATTTTGAAATCATAATAATAATAGAATTGTAGGATTAGGCATTACTATTACTATCAGATCTTTCTATCTAGTAGTTAGTATAGGTACTATTATAAGTAGGTATTATTATCTTTGAGAATAGATTGATTCATATTTGTTTGTGGCATTTATTATGATATTTGGTATGGGGAATAGAGATAAAGATTTTTTTTTGTAAAAAGACTAAAAAGCCTTTGACTTACCTACTTAAATATTACTATCTACTATCTGTCTGTAGTATATACATGACTATATTTAAGTATTTTAGGCCGAGGTATGAGGGGATTTCACAAATTCGAGATGATACTGAAATAAATGTCAACTTGCGCCATTTGAAAAAGTATGAAAAAGGGTAATCCTATTATTCGCAAAAAAAGTTTATTTTTTATACTACTACTACAGATACTAGGTACTATAATTCTTCTTTTTTTGTGGAGAAAAAGTATCATCATAAGGGAAGTTGAATATTCTATAGTCTCATCATATATTTCACATTTTATTCCATTTTCTGGAACTTTCGAGATTTTCGAGTATTATATGGTAATACTAGTCTTTGATATTCAAGTAACGAAATAAAATGCTCAAAAAATATCAAAATAAGCTTGAAATCCATAAATCCATCTCAAAGGCCTTAAAGAATACCCAAAGGATCTCTTCGGTTTTCAGACCTTTGCTTGTTAAACCTCATATAAGGGTTAAAAAGCTTTATAACCCGAAGATACTCGTATCTTTTGTTTTTTTGAAATATTTTTGAAAATTTTGGAAGAAATGTAAAAATGTTCCGATCTTGAGATTGAGTTGAATATTCTGGGTACATTTTAAAATTTCAGAAAATTTTGCGATTCCTATTTGGTTACTTGTACTGTACTGGTAGGTACTTGTGTAATATAATAATAGGTATGGTATGATAGTAAGAATATATTTTATAAAAATTTTGGTTCATATCCAAAATTTTCTCAAACTACTACAGAATAGATAGATAGAAGTTTTTACTAAATTTTCTTTTCCTTCCCCCTCTAAACTTTGCCTGCCAAAAAATCTCATACTTTATGTTTATGCAGGCCCAAGTCTTTATCATAAACTTGTTCAAGTTGAGGAAATATTTTATGTATTCTTACATCTTACCACTAGTACTATAGTATCTACTTATGAAAAAGAATTTCAGAATCTCAAAGAATTGCAGAAAAACTTTTTCTTACTATTTTCAATTGCAAAATCCCATACTCATATAAACCATTGTAAAAAGATAATATTAGGCAGTATACAAGTAGATTTTCAAAAATTCAAAAAATAATATATTTACGATCATTTACATTTCAATTCAACTTAAGATTAGGTATAAGAATTTAAGGATTTGATATTTTCTTTCTAAAGCTATTTTAAATTTTGAACTTTTCAAATGAATATACTGGATATCCTTTACTACGGACTATACAATTACTAGCAGTCTATTGAACTGAACATTTAGATTTCAATTCTTATACCTACCTAATCTATAAATCCTTTAGTACTAGTACTTTACTTAAATTTGATCATCGTAATATTATGTAACTTGGGAATAGAAAAATCTTTGGCATTCAAAGCAGTTGATAAGTATAGAGGTTCTTATCGTCAGATTGGAATTATTATGGGTCTTGTTTGCTTCCTTGAACTCGAAAAAAATAAATCTTAAGTTGAAGAATAATCAATGACTTTGCGAGTTTTGCTAACCTATTCCTTTTTCTAGGATTTTTACTCATTTTTATTCTATTCTATCCAAGATACCTATACACTATATTGAGTTATACCCATAGGTATTATTAGTACCAGTTAGTAGGAGAAATAATGATAACCTTCTTAGACTCCCCCAAAATAGAATAAAATTCAAAAAAAAAAGGACAAATCACGATGATTTCTATTGATCTACTATGTATTGAAAGCTCTTACTTAACTATTTAACTATTCTTTCATCTACTGCACTAGTACCTAATATACTGTAGTACTACCTAAATTCAATTCAATTCCATTTTTACAAATCAGCCCTCAAAAAAGTACACTTATGAATACCCATTTTTCTTAAATTCAGTTAAATTTGAGGGTTTTTTTTTCGAGAAAAGACCCACTTTCTGTGAATAATGAATAATGAATTTCCTTTTTTTGAAGCTAAAAAATCTTGAACCCAAGGATGATTTCACAGTCTTGAGTCTTGAGGATATTTCTTGGTTTGAAACTTATTATTTTTTCATTCAATTTCCATTTACTTTGGCTTTTGAAGGTTCTACCTATGACTAGTATTATGGTATCATAGCATAGCAGGTTGTTCAAATTTCAAATTCAAAATAAGTAGTATGCAGTGCATGATTTGAAAATAAAATCTATCTCTCAATATTCTTAAAAATAATGGATTCTACCGTTATATTTGTACATTCATGTCCATATGGGTTCTTAAGGAGGCTTCTTTTTTTGAGAAAAAGAGAAAAAAAGTAAATGAGAATCTATTGAGGAGATCAAAGGAGATATCCTTTAAATTAGCTATGGACTAATACATACTTTTGGAACTATACTATAAAGTGCTCTTCTACTATAGTACTAGTATTAGTATATGTAGTCGAAATACGTGAGCAGATCGAGATTAAAAAATACTTATATTAGGCTTAGGATTATTGACTAGAATTTCTAAAAAGTAGAATAATTTACAGAATAGTTCAAAATCCAGAATAATTTGAGAATTCAAAATTTCAAGTAAACAGACTCCAATCAATTCAATTTTTTTTTACATTTTCGATCAAATACTGATAATATGCCAATATTCAATGGATCTTTTATAAAAATTAGATAAATTTCCACGATTTCTTTATAACAAGGCCCCAAATATATTCAAAATTTAGCATTTAACTTGCTCATCTAGAATCTAAACTATTCGACATAAATTAGTTGGTGATTTTCCTTAATTAGTAGGTCTAAAAACGGAAATTATTAGGAGAAAGTTAGTAGGTGCGAGTTAGTAGGTGGATTTTCCTAAATAGAAGGGTATATTTCATTTAATTCCTAATTATCTAGTGTCTTTTTAAGAAAGTTAAAAAATACAACCTTTAAAAAGCAATTTAGAGTTCTTAAAATGCTGAAATTAGTCTATTTATACTAGGGTACTTATATTATTTTACTAACAAGTGGGTATTTTACTTGTTTTTTAGTATCAAATTTTCTGAATTTACTTTTATAGAGGTACCTAGATAAGAAAAATGCTAATTGGAAATGATCCCCATAAGAAGTAAATGCTCGAAAATGTAATTTGAAATTCATTGGCAAGGGGTAGAATGAGATAAAAGCATCCAATCTAATTTATACTACTGGTAGTACTACCTACTACTGTATTACATATTCTCCTTGTACATATTCTAACATCTTATTTGTGAGATACAGATAGACTTTTTATGCTTTATTTTATAGTACTTTGTATACTACAAGATTATGACTTTGAATTAGATTGAATGGGGAAAACCCTATATGTAACTGTAGGTATTTAAGTAGTAGTACAGATACTCGTATATGTAACACAAGATAAGGCATTTTTTTCCTCTCAACTTTTTGAGTTTTCAAAAGCCCTGCAATTCTCGATGGGTCAATTTTTGAATAATGAGAATTTACGAGTAAAACTTTTATGATAGTCACTATCTCGCATCTTGATATCATATATACTGCTATACACTGGTATAATACAATGTTATAAAGGTCAAAAATACTTCAAAAATATACTTTTTTGTTTTCCATATACAAATATCTGTATACAGTAAAAGTAAATCATACCCAACGCCGTCGCACTTATCATAAGATAGGGATATAAAATAGCATTTTTAGTTATAAAAAGGACCATAAACTCATTTATCTCTTAAGGTCCACAAGCACATTTAAGATTTTGCATAAATTTTATGAATATTTCAAAATTCTTGTCGAAATTTCTTAAAATTAGAGATTTTTTTTGAATTTTTAAAAACTAAATAAAGTCCCTTAAAAGTCCAAATTTTTTCAAATTAGATTATCAGGTAATAAGGTGTGTATCATTATAAGTATAAAAAAATGAGCAGTTGTTCTCTTTTCTTAAGTTCAATCACAAATGTGTAAAGTCCATGCATAGGCATTTTTCTTTATTTTTTTTCATTTTTATATCATTTTATATGTAATGCCACTTTAGAGGATTTCTCATGGGAATTTATGACTATATGAGATCTCCAACACCTAAAAAGTCCTAAAAAGAAAGCATTTATCCTTCTTGAATTTACTATTTTTCTTATTCTTGACTTAGATATTCTATCCTTTTACTCAAGTATATGTATCTGTAGGTTGTAGGTATATATTATGGTACAAGTAATATATTATAATACTTTTCCTCTGTCCATTTGACTTGTCTCGTCTGACGACTTTATTCTTTATTTTCGAGGATAAAGTGAGACTTTCGACCTTATCACAGCTCTTTCTCATATTTACTTCTTTACATACATATATAGGTAGGCAGTAGCAAAAATACACAAGTATAGTGAAGACTAATAACTACCTAACCTTAAAAATGGCAAAAAATATAACATTAAAATTAGTTCTGACTCTTTCTCAAAAAATTTGTAAATATCTGCAATTTTAAGTATCGACATATCCTTAGATGATAAATACTGTTAAGTTTTGAACCTCTGTAGGTGTCGGCAAAATTATCCCCAATAAAACTGAAGATCTCCTTTATTGTGTATTTCATCAGTTTTTATTTAGCACCTACTCCACCCACTACGTCCCTACAATCCTGTCTATTTAGACCATTCATTTGTTCAAAATCGTTTAAAAATGTCAACAGATTTTTGGGGGAATCCTTGGCTTTATTCAATAGCTAAAAATTTGATAGGAAATAGTAGTAGGAAGTGCGGGGAAAGAAAAGTTTTTTTTCTCTCTAAAAGTATAATAATGTCTTGATGCATTTATATTTTATTATAAATATCTATTCGAATTCGAATTGAAAAACTTTGGGACTTTTTTGGACAAAACTTTTGGGTCTCTTCTCTCTCTCTCCAGAGAATATCTTTTCATATTTTTTCCCAATTTTTTGACTTTGATACAATATAAATATATTCCTAATACGATTACTCATAAGTATAAGTCATAAATAACATAACATTCTTCAGACTTTGTATTACTACTGTATTTGTACTAGTAGTAATAAATGAACAAAATTATTGTTTACCAATTGAAAATCAAATTTTTCATATTTTCGAGTAAATAGACATTGAAATCGGCTTCTCTTACTCGAAAAACTAGAGTATAGTATGATAGGTAGTTAACTGATAGGTATTATTTAACAATGAAATTGAGTAACACATGTACATACCTAAATACATAAGTACAGTATTACATTTATAAGGAAAAGGGACGGACCTTTTGGTAAAAATGCATGAAATATGAAATGTGAATTTGAGGATAATCCATCATTTCATAATAAACAAAATGTCATTAAAGGCGCTTCTTCATAATATATCACCCTTCATAAGCATACATAAACGCTTTATTAAATAAACTACCTACCAATTCTATAAGGAACATCAGTTAGTTACCTACGTACTACTACTATATCCACTACCATTTTGTTAAAGAAATTTTTAAATATCTGTTGAATTTTAAAAGAATACTGATTCTAGGCTATACTTATTTTCAATTGTACCTACTGGTTTGAACCTACCTATATCTTATGCACCTAATTGCACTAGAATACTGCTATGAGTATTTCAAATTTTTTAGGGTTTGATTGTTACAAATCTACAGATTGTCGAATAGGCAAATATGACCCATTGAATTTCTGAAATGGCTAAAAATTTCATTTTTATTATCGTGTAGATAGATCCTTTTATGGAATTTTAGATTTAATACAATTTTTTTGTTTTCTGTTTGATATTTGTATTCAGGCTAATGAGAAATATGTGTTTATGTTTTATAAGTAGGGTAACTAAAGTTTAGACTGTGAATTGTGATCTGTTTTAAGTAGGTAGGGTATATTTTTTTATTTAATCAAATGGTCGAGTCGAAGTTACAAAATCTTAAATTTCTCGAGTTGAGATGAAAAGAATTTCTGCTCAAACACTCGAAGAAGGAAACTTTGATTTTATTTTTCTTTTTTTGACTTATCTTTGTATAATGGAATTTTATTTTTTATTACATTTCTTTGCAATTGGAATAGTATTAAGTACAAGTACAGATATTATACAAGTAGGTAGGTAGTTTCAATACAAATACAAATCAATAAATTTACTATTACATTAGACTTAACCTAAGTAGCTAAAGTCTCAAAAGTAAGTAAAGTAAGTAAGGAAAAAAAAGAGTTGAAAGAGAAATAGATAGCCTTTGAGCTGGAAGCTAGAAAAAAAATAAAATAAAATTCGGACTTTTTTGAAGAGATCGAAAAACATTTTATGAAATTCCCTTTCTCTTAACTCTCAAGTACAAAGAAATAATATCCAGATTAGCCCCTAAAAGCCTTCCCTTTGACTTTGAACTATCATATCACAGAGGAAAAATGAAATAAAATAATGTATCTACTGTTTAACTAAAAATACAAGGATACAAATGTGACAGGAGAAACAGAAACAGGAGAAAAGAGGCTCTAGCTTTTCTTATTGAGTATTTATGTAGCAATTAATAAGCATTTTTTGCAAATTTTAGGCATCAAAAGACAGATCATAAGTCTGTAAAAATCTCAAAAGTTTGGGTCTAGATCAAAAGTTCTAAAGTCTTTAGTTCTAACGTTCTTTAGTTCTAATAAATTTAGTTCTAACGTTCTTTAGTTCTAATACATTTAGTTCTAAAGGTATTTAGTTCTAATGTACATTTAGTTCTAAAACATTTAGTTCTAAACATTTAGTTCTAAAGGTCTTTAGTTCTAATTTCTAATATTTAGGTCTAATTCTAATATATTGGGCCAAAATAGTCACAGGCACAATGAAATTATATTATATAATAGCTTCAATATGCAAAGACCTTTAGAACTAAATGTTTAGAACTAAAGACCGTTAGAACTTTTGGCCGGATACCGCATGATTTAGATAAGTTTTGGATTGAGATTTTCGAATCGAGCTTTAAGATTTAAGAACGTGAAAATGTCCCCTTTTCTCAAAATGAATGACATTGTAAGCAGGCTGTTTGATTTGATCAAGTAGAGATTTGGTTTAGGGGATGAGAATAAAAATAACGAGATGGTTGTTTGAGAGGAGGAGAAATGAAAATAAAGTAAGTTGTATTTGTACTTTGTAGCAAAAATGAAATAAAAAAAACAAAAAAAATAGCGGAAAGAGTATTAAATACAAACATACATAGTATAAGTATAAGTACCCTACCTTACTGAAGATAAGTAGGCATGTTTATATGTATGTATTTGTATGAAGTAGTGGAGTAGTGGTAGGCCGTGGGCGATGAGTTATAAAAAAGTAGAAAAAAAAGACAGAAAATTTAATAAGCATAAAAAGTGTTCTTTGATTTTGAATCTGTGGCCGAAGGCATATCCATGTACCACTACCATACATTATGTAACATTTACCTATTTATAAATATCTTGTTTTCTATTTTATTAATTTAATGAAATACAAAATAACAACAAAAACTTTAAGTTCTTTAAGAAAACTATCGAATCAAGATTTCTTGTAGGGTATCCTACTCGTAATCGTAAGTTTAAGAATTGAGGGTGCAAATTTTGAAAATTTTGAAAATTTTGATACCTAAAATTCGATTTTTGACCAAAATTACCGATTAATAAACTTAAAAGATTCCTCTCGTGAGAATTTTGAGAAATTTTTTTAGTTAATTTAGGTTTTTTGAAGTATCCTACTGTTGAGAGATGATAGATAGGTACTACCAGTCTCGAATCAAGATTTATTGTACCCTTAATTATGTATAAGAATTAGGTTATGTTAGGTACTCAGAATTTAAAAATATCACATCTGTATTTTGATACCTATAAACTCGATTTTTGACCTAAATCCCCCAAATAATAAACATACTAAAGTTATTAGTAAAAGATTCTAAGTACTCGTAGAATAGTTTAAGCGCAATTTTTTTAATAGTTTTAGGTATATTTTGTATTTGATCTTACTTAAGTACCCTACTAGTATAGATACTTCCAAAGTATCTAATCAAGATTCTGGTAAGAATTGAGGTAGCAAAATTTTCAAATCTTTGGTCCCTAAAACTAGATTTTTGACCAAAATTTCGCTATTAATATAGGGATTGTTACCCTACCTAAAGATAAGTGGGATTGTTATAATGCGAGTTTTAACTCATTTTTTTTGTTAATTTAGGTAGACTTGATCGATTTAAGTATTTAAGTACCCTACCTTTTAGTAAGAGATAGAAAGATAAACATTTGGATGATTATGATTTTATTTTTACTTATTTATTTTGTCAAGATTTCTCTCATATATTTATTTCCATTTATTTTCTCCATGAAGTCTTACCATACTCGACTGAACACTACCTACTTATCTTGAAAATGTATTAAAAAACTACGATCCACATTACGATCTAATAAGGGGAAATTGAAGTAAGTAATCATCAAAATTCATGAGGAAATATAGGGAAAAAAAGCTAGAGTATAACTGTGTAAACATTCATCAATGTACATAGGCAGTAGGTAGTAGTAAGTAGAGTAAAAATACTCATATTCGAGAATAAGATATTTTTTGAAGAGTTTCATTTCATATTTTTATAATATGCTCAACCATGTAATTTATATCCGAAGGGACTGGACTGCAAAGATAAACGAATTATTAAAAAGGAATTTTCCATTCTATGATTCTTCTTTCTGGTCTTATTCTGGGTAAAAATCTACTTTTATTTATTCTACAACAGAATCCAGAATCAGGGAAAAAAAAGCAAAAAATCTCTCTTTTATAATGACCATCGAAAATTGTAAACAATCGTCCAACTTGAGAGTTTCAGTTTACTTTGCTATATTGTGTTTGTTCAGACTGGGACTTTAGAGACAAATGTAGTGATACAGATAGTAGATAATACAGATAGTAAAAAGTAGAGAAATCTCAAAGAGCAAAAGCTCACATTATTATTATATTATTTTATACATTTGCACAAAAAACGGATGTACTTGAGACGAGATCTAACCCTTTTTTACTTATTTTATCTTGTAAAGTACCCGGGTAGAAGAGGAGGGGAGAAATTCAGGATTTTTGAGTAGGTAGTAGAAGGCATGTTTTAGAATTTTAGTTTTAGTTTTGAGACTATTTTAAAATCCCTTTGAAATTGAATCACTCCCCCTTTATATCCAGAATTCAGGCCTAGTACATACTAGTACAAGTATCAAGATAAGGTAGTATAAATTTTTTTATCAAATACCTACCTTTAGTTTTTGAATTGGTCAGTAAAAGTAAATAGCTTGGACATTCTAAAGTACTCTCATCAAAGTATCTATTCTCAAATATTCTGAAATCATGAAATTGTCATATTTTAAAGTTCCCTTCATACCTACCTAAAGGATATTTGCACCTTAATTCCTCAGAGATTTAGATGCTCCGTACATACCGTACTTATATATGTAGGTACTAAATGCTTTTTTAAACCAAAATTTTGACAAGTTTTGACAACCTAATTTTGAATTACAAACTAAATATTTGTAATTTTTATGAAAGTTAGATTAAGTAGCGTTTATTTAGGTATATTTAAATTAATAAGATAATATAAAAGCTCTTTAAACCTAAATACTAGATAGTGCTCAAATTAGTATTTACCCGTAGAAGGGTATAAAGAATGAAATTATTCTTATTTATAATTATTAGCTACCTAATATCAAAATTTCGAAAATGATAAAAAGGCAAAATTTTGACAAGTTCTTAAGGTGAACCTAGTGTTCTTAAATGTTCAAAAATTTTATGACCTAATACTAGAACTCGTATAGATAGTATAGTAATAGGTAAAATCATTAATTTTAAGTCAAAATATACTTTTTTATGTTACTTAATAATATGTGGGCAAAAATCCGATCTGATATAGGTATACATGTCTTAAAATGCGTTAAAAAAACAAAAGTTGTATTATAGAGGTCTCAAGATTTCGATAGTTTAAATTTTTGTCGTTTGTTTGAATGTTATTATTTTGAAAGTTTGTCAAAAGGCAAATAAGTTTTCGAAAATATGATTTTGAAAGTGTATTATCTAGTATAGTAGTACTATATAATATGGTATAATGCATTTACAAATGATCATTTTATTTAATAAAATTTATTTTTGATGGGCAAAAAGGGGTGAATTTAAGTAAGTTCGAACAAGTTTGGGTCATTTTACAGAACCACTATCTACTATAAGTTATAAGTAAGTACAAGTAGATAAGGGTAAATTCTCATGAATAAATGATTTTTATGTAAATGGAAAAATAATACAATGTTGGTGATTTGAGTACTATAGTACCCTACTACATAGTAAGTACTGAAGAAAAGGGTGAATCTCTCAAGTACTTTTAGATTTTTCCACTTTATTTATAACAAAAATATGGATGTTGAACAGCAGGGGTTAGTTCCCTCCAACTATCTTACACAAATAAATGTATTTTTATTCTTCAAATTCAAGTACAAAATGTAAAAATTCAAATGGAATAGTCTGAGAAAAAAACCCATAAAAACGATGGATTTTATTGACCACCACCATCACCAGAAATTCTTTCAAATATAATCAAGTCAGAGGAGAAAATAAGAGACTTACCAAGATTTTTTTTCCACCACATTTTGGACTTTTTGGTGGTCATATCATTAGAATAACTTTCTCTGAATCTGATTCTCTGAATCTTTGCTACTTGTACATAAGTACCCTACATATAGTAGTACTTTTAGTACTATGTATAAAGTGTAATAATATAATAAGTGTAAGCCAAGTATACTTTTGGTAGTTTTTGGTCATCTCAACTCGATTCTAAGAATCATAAAATCCTCAAATGGAAAAAGAGAACTTTTTTACGGAGAATGTAACGGCCTACCTCGTATAATATCGCATTATAACCAGGCAAAAGTATCCATCTTAAATGTTATACATAGTTTTAGTAGTAATACTCTTACTACATCATAGTACTATCTATATGGTAGTATGAGTAAAAAGGGGAAACTTTTTCTCTTTTAGAATATATTTTAGGTATTTGAGATTCAAGCCCCCCTTTGAACACATTACTTTACTTTACTTTCCTTTTTACTCGACTTTTTTTTTCTGCTGCTGAGGATATTATAAGTTTGTGGATTATGTGGATTGAATGAGAAAAGATGTTGGATAATGAATGCCTACTTGCAATACTTAAATATTATTTTATAGTATTAAAAAACAAGTAAAGATATTCACTTGTTTTTAAATTTTCAAAAAATTTTCTGTTTTTATCATCTTTCAAACTTTGGCTGATCCTTAGTCACAAAACTGTATCTCCTAGCTAAAATTTTGCACATCTAAAGTAAATATTCAAAGCTGAAGAATGGAGTAGCATCTACAATTAATAATTTTGAATAATTTTGTTCTCTAAAAAGTGAATTGTCCGCTTTTTTGAGCAAAATTACAAAATTTGAAATTTAGAGTTTTTGAGAATATTTAGATTTCAGTTTAAGCTTTTTTTGGTTCAAAATCCTTCTAATTTAGATTTCAAGTTCAAGAGGCATAAATCCCTAAATAGGGCAAATTGGAGCTGAAAATCGACTTATTTTGATAACATTATTTGACAGGTAGTTTACATTGGATATGATTCAATTTTATGGAAATTTTATGAGAATTTGTCTTTTTTCCTTTCAAAATAGGCATTTATGGTTTTTTGATGAAATAATATCTATTTTAGACAGGTGTTTCTTTGCTCGTGAATTAAATTTATACTTAGAATACGTAGGCGATGTTAAAGTTATTAGTTTTTTTTTCTGCCTATATTAATACTCACTTGTGTAAATCCTTTTTGCCTTTAAGTATTCGAAAAACTTATAAGAATTTATATTACATTAAACATACAAAAGTGAAAGAAAGATTTCCCAAATTCTCTTTTTATTCTCGATTCTCTTTCTCTCGTTTCCAAATCCAAATCTAAATCCGAAAAAAGTCCAGATTTTAGGCTCTTTATCATAGGGTAAGTCCCCCATAAGGATCATAAGAATATTCAGTTTAATATCGAATACTTGATAAGTAAGGATACCTATCTAGTATGTAGGTACTACATAATATGTAAGTATTTGAAGAATAAGAATTTTTTTCCATGAAAATATTATTCGAATTCCGAAAGGAATTTCATCAATAAATCTGCTCTACTATCTTCTACTTATTTCCTTTCTTTGACTTTACTTTGACTTTGACTGTCCTTACATCCTTCCTATTATAAGTTACCAGAATATTATATTACTCTAGACCCAAGTATGAAAGCTCGAATTAAATTTTTATTCAATTTTTTTTTCCATAATTTAAAAATTATTTCAGATGAATATTCATAAAATTATCCAAAATTAGCATTCTTAAGTTTCCAAATTACAGGGATTTCCTTTTTGAGCAAAGTTTGATTATTTTCCGGAAATTGGGAAATATTTTGTAGCTTTTTATGTCAATTTTTGTCCCTTTAAAGCAAGGTAATAAACACCTAACAGTAAAATATCAAGTAGGATACACATATGAATTGAAGTATCTAAATTATAATTTGAATCAAGTTTAAGATTTTTAATGTCAAAAAAATCACAAAAAATTTAAAAAGGTGCTATATTCATCTCTATGCATTTTTTTAAAAAATTTGTAACTTTTTTGTGGATTAGTCTGTCATTGAGTCATTATTGATAAGCTTTAGGAAGGATTTCAATTGATTAGAATATATCCTAATCGAAATCTACAAAATAAGCTATTTAAGCGAGCTAAGGGATTTTGATTTTGGTTTTTTGGTAAGAATTCGGATCTCAGGTCATTTTCAAGACAATTTCACTATTTGAAAAATCTCTGAATTCGATTTTGGCACTTTTATAAGTACTTGAAATATATGAGTTTTTTTGGTATTCCTCTGAATTTATAAGCACATACCTAAGGTACCATACTTAATCTTACTATTACAAGTACCACTATAGTATACTTTAGTCTAGTAGTATGTATAAATAGGTAAAAGCTTCTTTCTTCGAAAAAAATGAGGAAAAAACTAAAACCATCGATAACTTTTAAAGTAAATGCTTTTATTCCAATTTTCTTTCACTCTTATCTCCTCTCCAGAATACATATAATTTAGTACTATCAGTACTAGTAAGTACTAGTATGGTAGTTAGTATAGTAAGGATAAGTAGGAAAAAGAAATTTAAGGAGAAAAGTTTTTGACTACTTGAACTCTCTTTTGACTTGAAAGTTATTGTAAATTTGATTGTGTCATTTAGGAATTTAGAAGAGCTTTTAGAAAATTTTTAAAAAGTAAAAAAAAAAAAAGTTCAAATCTTTTACTACTTTACTACTTATACCTACATACTATAGGTATTTTTTGTAACTCAAACTTAAATTGGTCAACTACGTACATAGGTACCCTACTTTGTAAGTCAGAAGAAATAAGTAAAACTGTCAAGCACCTCTGGTCCTTTTCTTTCTCTCTTGAGGTCTCCTATACTTGGTTGTTGTAAAAAAGTATTTATAAACTAGTAAACTTGTATATTATATTATAACTTGTGTCCTTTTTTATTCAATTGAACTGTACTTATACAATAAAAATAAAATAAAAGCTTCTCCTACTTCATACTCATACTTCATAATCTGGACACGTGTCCATTTCATCTATGTATTATGTATATGTATGTAGTACAACAAGTAAAATTTCTCCCTCATTTTATAAAAAATAACTCTTTCATACTCGTACTTGTATGAATAGCATTAGCTCTTGTAAAAAATTACCAGAGATCGGATTCGACTAAATGACCTAAAAAAGCAAAATTACTAAAAAATATCAATTTTTGAATTTACTTGTTCATCACGTAGTGATCAAGGTGGATCTGTATTTGATTTGATTTTCAATTTTTTGACTAATCCTAAGATTAACTTAAAAGACTTATTTTTATGCAACAATTCTGTATTTAAAATTCTTGAAAAATGCCTAAAAAAGCTACTTTTTGGACATTATGGATTATCTTAATTGGATTATCTTAATCAAGCTATGAAAACTTCATCCTTTATTTATAGATAAACTAGAAAACCTGAAGAATTTCAGATTTTTGGCTTCGGGGGTAGAGATCTATTTTTGCATTTGTATAGTCCACATTGCCCCAAAACCATATAAACCTGAAATTATTCATATTTCCTAGTTTTTTTTTATATAGATAATTAGTAATTGTAATTATGCAGAAATAGTGTTTATGAAATCAAAGAAATATTCAAAATTTACCAGTTTTTTAGGTAAAAAGCTCTTTTTTTTTAACAAACTTTTACAAAATTAAAGCAAGCTAATTTCTGTAGGTTTAAAAAGCCAAGTGTAAATCCGAGGTCTGTTGAGAAATATGAATTTGAGAGCATTTATAAGTAATTCAGTGTATTTTTCGAGATAAGGGGTAAAATTTGTTACGCTGATCTCATTCTCTTATTTTGGGGTAAAATATTCCAAAAATATAAAATAGAAAAAATATTGCTTCAGATCGTGAGCGTGAGCTTGCTTACAAAATTGAGCTTGAACAATTTCTGATTCTGAATATGTATGTATTTTGTGATAAGTAAAAATATATTTTCCAACTTTTTAACAAAACTTTTTTTTCTGAGTTATCTTTTTAGCTATAGCTTGATTTTGAATTGGCTTTTCAGCTTAGAATTTCTCACAAATTGTGGCAGAAATTTCGTTGTAAGTCGAAGCACGAGTTTTGGACCCCAATTTACTTAGCAGAGCTATGGAGAAAAAGAAAAAGTCCAGACTTGAAGGCAGGCAGGAGAACTTCATGACAAGCCTAGATTGACATTCAATAAGTAAGGTCAAATTGACAGACCCCATGAAAAATCTTACATTTAATGCAGGCAGATAGATGTATGGGAGGATACTACATACATTTATTCTGATTTCTAATTTTGAGAATTCGAGAATTCAAAGTTCACCCAACTTTGAATTATTTTAGATGTGATCAGAATCCCTTTTCTTTGATCTTGATAGACTTGTTACATAAATATAATTTATCCCAAGTCAATGTCCAACACTGTGGATAAATACAGATATATTTACAGAGATCTATCAAAATCAGCATTCACACAGGAGTGCAAATGACTAAATATACCCCGCAAAGCCACATAATAAAATACATTTTTACAATTTACAGGGTGATTCAAAAACAAGTTCACAAGTTAAAGTTTATACTAGGTTTTAATCAACTTACTAGAAGTTGATTATTAATTGTGCGAGCAAAGCAAGTTGCCTCATTTTTCGGGTTCAAAGGTCATCTCCCGGGTCAAACGGACATCAAATTTTGAATCTCCATCATTGATTACCTCTAAATTCTAAAGGCATTTAAACATTTTCGATTTTTCCCATTTGATAACATGGGGAACCCTTTAAGGGTTCCCTGACCCCAAGGGGTGGGGCAATCTAAAAAATATTTGAAGCAT
>JAQIXA010002041.1:0-20099 GCA_034699045.1 Nanhermannia cf. coronata Gr-Ori-00579 | reverse complement strand
TCATAACGGGATTTTTATTGATTTCAAACCTATATTTTACTTATTCATTTTCTGACGGGTCTTTTATTGATTGCAAAATTTACTGATACACTTTCTCACGGGAAAATCAGCGAAGCGATTTCACACATAGCTAGTATTTACCCAATTTTTTAAAAAACTACCTTTAATATGCAAATATGTAAATAGTAACTAACTATCTAGGTAGTATTCGAAATTTTTATTTAAAAAATCTACTTTTGCAAGTAAGTATCTACAGTAGGTCCTTAATGTGAGCTTTTTAGTAATATTATTTTTCTATAGAATTTTTTCAATAGAATTTTTTGAGCTCTTTAATTTAGTTCCCTGTAGACTTGGTTTGGTGTTGTCGTGTTATAAAGCTCGTTAATAAAGTAAAATAATTTATTTTTACGACCTACATACATCATACGATTATATTCCTATAACCAACGTTTTAATACCATATTTTGTGAAGGGTCAGTTAATAATTTTATATTATCTTCATCTATAAAACCACTCTAATGTAACCAAAATTTCATTTTTATGACGAAATTATCGATCTCTGACTCTGAATTACTTATGTATTTATTACTACCTTTTCCCATTAAACCTACCTACTATACTAATAGTTAGTAGGGTACTTTTACTTTTATTCAATTCGAAATTCCAGTCGTTTCGATTCTCATTTCGAATTCAAATACACCTTTTTTTGGGTATTTAAACCCTGGTGACTTGTGTAATAAAAAGTAAATTAATTGAAACATTTACAACCTTTGGTAAATAGGTAAGTATAGTATAGATCCCTTTTAGAACTTGAAGGTACAGCTATTACTTTATTTATTATTATTATTATTTTGAAGATTAGGGTGAAAACACGAACAAGACATAAGTTTAAAAATGGTCAAAATAGGCAATGTCAAGATGAAATTAGCTCAAAATTGCAAATGAATTCAATCAACTGAAACTGATACCTGTTAAAATGAGACCAAAATTGCGTTTCTCAGAGCTGAAGTAAATGACTTAATCGGCCTTTGGGGACCTTTAAGTAGTCTTATGGCTATGGCTAGGCTATGAAATTTTTATTGAAATGGCACAACTAGACCCTATCAGTATAAGGTTCCTTCATGCCGATAAAAAGTGTCGATAAAATCTGTAATCCAATATTCGAGTAATCTTCTGGAAGGAACAAACTGGACAGACAGACAGACAGACGGACAGACAGACAGACGGACAAAGTGCAAGCAAATTGAATTAGTAAGTGCTTTGCTTCGCTCGCACGAAATTGAAAGTATAAGAATAAATTTCTTAGTATTTGACCAAATGTCCAAATTATTTTTGACTTGAGTATTTCCATTACAATCATTTTGAGCTTACTCAAGGGGTTATGGACTTTTATGTTAAAATGCTATAGATGACCATAAATTAAAAATTTACACATTTCTAAGAGCATTCTGATGACTTGAGGGGAAACTTGCTATGACATGGGTGTAGTTTTTTCTCCATTATCCCCAGGATATTGTACCTATTACGGAACCTATGTAATAGTGTACCTACTTGAATACTTGAGTATTCAACTGAACTCATCGTTTCCCCTGAAAAATTCATGAATATCCGCAAGTTCGAAGCCTTTAAATGTACATTTTCGAGGGAGAAGTTTAAAAAAAAGTAGCTAAATATCTCAAGTCTCAAACTAGTTTGACTTTTTCTTTCTCCCCCCTCCTTAAAACTTCAGTTCAGAAATTTCAGAATTTGACTTACCTAACAAATACAAGTACTTGGATACGAGGAAATAGTGCCTTGAAATGAAAGTAAAGTTATTTTTTCATAAGTTGCTTGCACATAATAAGAAAATATTTGTTTGAAGGATATGAAATACTCAAGTGATATTATCTTGTAAGGGTAGATTAGGTATAGTTCGTAAATGTCTTTAAAATTTGATTTAAAAGAATATTTTATTTTGAAACAAACCAACCTGAAATTTTAAAATTTACAAATAGAGATAACCAAGATATTCCTAATTAGATTTGGAGTCAAAATAATATGTGATTATTTCTTAAAAAGGTGTCCAAGTGTCAAAAACGTTTCCCAACTATCCCTTGTCTACTACTACTATAACTGTAATACTAGTGGTATAAAGGGTGAATGCAAATTTCACTTTTTTTTTTACAAAAAATGCACTTGAAATGTCGAAATTTGAAGGTATATGAGAGCTATTTCTAAAGAAAGTGAAATCAAATGTATTTTCGATTTACTTTTTAGCTCGCATTTAAATACTTGATCTGAAGTTTTTAGCTTAAAATTTTTTACTTTTTTAGCTATAAAAGCTTTACTAAAGAGCATCACATACGACTAAACTTGATGACGAATTAAGCAAAATTTTGACTCTAATATTTAACAACAACTTTTTATATGAAAATTTTTACTTTTGTTAAAAATTAGTTACTCTTTTCAATTTTTGTAAAATTTAAGAAAATAGTTAGGTATCAATAAAAGGGGTTAAAAAATTTTTTTTCAAAAGGATCTTTTAGGTCTTTACCATGTTAAACCTCATATAAAGGCCAGAAAGCCCATTATAACCCGAGGATATCCTGAATCGAGCTTGATTGATGTTTTCAAGTGTTTTTTTTTCAAAAATTCAGTCAAAGATTTTGCTTTTTTAAGGATTTCGCTCTCTCTTATCCTCGACTTTTTTGTTATTTCAAATCTATAAATCTTGTAGAACAGCCAGATATTATAGAGAGATCAATATGATCAGCCAGATCATCTCTCACGTGTAAATCCAGGGTGAATTTTTTGATCCAACAATCGATAAACTCTATCACTATGTATAGTATTTCCTCATGTAAGAATAAGATTTTTTTTGTAAAAAAAACCTTCAAGCTTTTACTTTCTTTCCGGTTTTTATTTCGGTATTTCCGGCCCTATTGATATTTCCATTTCTTTACTACTCTAACTACTTTATTTCCCCCTGTGACTTTCCCTTGACTAGCTAAATATTTACAACCCTTCTTTTTCACTTAAAAATACTTAAAATATCATTTTAAATTCTACTTTTACTACATACTAATACTAATGCTAAATATGGTTGTGACCATCAAATAAGCTCAGATTATACAATGTGTTCAAGAAGTAAAGAAATGCCGAAAATCTTTTAGAAAAAAATCAAACAATAAACAATAAAAAATCGCATCTGGATTTCGAAATTTTTGATTTAAAATTTAGATACACTTTTTGACTTCTGAAAACAAATCAGTTAAGGGGGCAAGTACAAACACCTAAAGTCTAAATTCTGCCACATGTTATCAAATGGCCTTTTTGGGTGGACGTAGGTCGAAGAAATCTCATTTAAGTACTCCACGTGGAGACTTGAAACTCTTTTTATTATATTCGTAGACACATATTGCACATTTTTGCATGTCATTGAATTTTGATTAAAGGTCAGGTACAATGTAAAAAAGATAAGATTAGTTTTTATTACATGATACCTGACCTTAATCAAAATTCGAATACTTGCATAATGTGTAAAATGCGCCTACGGACATAATAAAAAAAGTTTCAAGTCTCTACGTGGAGTACATTAGGAGATTTCTTTGAACTACGTCCACCTAAAAAAGCCATTTGATAACATGTGGCAGATTTTAGACTTTAGGTGTCTGTACTTGCCCCCTTAATCTCTTTCGTCCGAAGATATTGTAATCTAAGTCTTGAGAGAACTCCTCCAAATATATTTCCAGGGCTTTTTGAACACCCTGTATAGATACATAGATTCTTAGATCCAAAATACGAAGTATAACATCGATTAAAAAACCCCAATTGAAATTTGAAAAGTCATCTAAAAATTGTAAATTTTTGGGTAATTTTGTATTTACTAAATTTGCAAAATCTGTTTTTCAAAAAGGTTTTGGACATTTGGAACTTTAAAATGCGAGCTAATTTTGACTAAGGATTCCCATCGAGGGTTTATTAAAGGTCCTGTAGAATACCAAATTGAAAAAATAAATAATTTAAATGCACTTTTTACATTTACGAGAGATGGTACATTTCTTGGCCCAATCCTTAGTTGAAAATATTTATAAATAAATTATCTCAATTTCATTACCACCAGGCCAGGCCAGCCAGGTCTTAATTTATTTCAAAACATAAACTTGTTGTTTACTCTATGCATATTTGACTTGTAATAAGAATATTTCACATTTTTTGCATTTAGAATTCTACATACTACATACGCATACGAATCCGTATGTTGCATAGCTGGTAAATTGTAGGTATTTTTGTCTTGTAATGAAATTTAATTTAGAATTTATTACTATTACTTGATCAGCCCTTAATTTGATATTTATAAAAGATAAACAAACTTTGTAATACTACAAGTAATAGCCATTAGTGAAATTAAAATGACAGTACTAAACTAGCTCAATCAGCAATAACTCTGTATACTTCATGATAAAAGCTCTCATTCAAATCTAATTCATATTATAGCATTCAAATCCAGTCCAGTATTTAACAATTTAAAATTTCTTTCAAATTCAAATACCTACTAAATACTGCTAGGTAGAGTACTAAAGTCCTATACCTAAACAATAACTGATAGACTGTAGTACAGCCTATTGGTTAGGTATAATATTTTGAGATTTTGATGGAAATCTTTAAAATAACACTTTTGTTCAAAATTCTTAATGAAATTTTGTGAAATTTTGTCTTGTTGAGTAAGCTTTTTGAACCTTATTGACATATTAGAACTCTAAAATTATTTAACAGATATCTGTACTTACGATTAATGTAATTTTAAGGGATTTGAATTTGAAGGCACTTTGTTTATTTAAGGCTTGTTTCGAATAATGTTATTAAAAATCTGCAAATTTCAAATGAATGAACATCAAAAAAAATACCAGATATAACTTAAATTTTAATTTTGGCAAATTTTTGCAATTTTTTTATAAATTGGCTTATTTGTATCTAACCAATAATCATTCAGGTATTTGAGAAAAATTCGAAAATATAAAAGTTGTTGATAATTCAAGTTATATTTACATCTTAAGATTTACCGTTTGGTATTACAAGAAGGCTGATAAGAAAACCCTCCTAAAAAAATAGGAATGTCTCCTAAAAACTTTACCTAATAAATTTCACCTTTTCCCCACAAACCTAACCTAACCTAACTTATTGCAATCATGGCACCTTGATGAAGTTCTAGGAAGCGTGTGGGTCACTCGGGGGTATTCAGATCCGCATCTAACGGCCAGAGGTAAAGATTTGCGAAAGATTTAGGTTAAAGTTTTTAGGAGACATTCCCTATTTTTTTAGGATAAATTCCATATTCCCCCTACAAGAACAGTAACTACTTTCCTGAAGAACTTAGGATTAGTTAGCTTAAATTTAAACAACTTTACTTTAAACTACATACCTTACCAGTATGAAAATGAAAACTTGAAAATGGCTAAAATTTGATATTTTAAAATCTCCCATAATAGTATAGTATTATCTGTACCTATTTCTATCATTTTCTTTGTTTCAAATTAAAAATAGGCAAAATAATTGGTCCCAAAGTAGAATCATCTGCTATAGGTATGACTATGATATATGACATGGATATGAATATGACATTGTCATTTCCTTGAGTTCTTAATGGCCCCTTTATAAATTAAAATGAGAAACATAACTCGATCGTAAACCTAAATTATTCAACTTAATTAGATTCTTGAATTCCTAAATTCTTGAAAATTTTGAAATTTTGAGTCTACCTTATGCTTGTACGAGTAGAGTACTTGTACTGCATCATTAATAATATTGTCCTTTGGCTTAACTTTGGTATAAATAAATTAGTCTCAAAACAAACACAATTAAACTTAAGATAAACATGATTAAAATTCAACTATCTAGATACTTATATATAGTAGTAAAACATATACTGAAATATTAATAGAAAACCATGTAACTTTTGAAATTTCTTAATAAACTGCAGTACAATAGACTGTAATACTTGTAAGGACATAAGTTACATTTTATGACACAAACAATGGCCTTTTCTCAGCCTAATGAAATAAAAAAGGCAGTTAATTTTTTAAGGGGGGAAGGGCTACTGTAAAATCATAAAAAATCATAAAAGAGTCATTTAAAATATAGTGAGTTTTTACAACTTGAACTATGGAATAAATGTCTTATGACGCTAATAAAGCTGGGGAATTTCTCATATTTGCACAAATTGAAAGCAAAAGTTTAAAAGTAAAGCAAATTTGCACTAACTATAAGTACATAGGTACATATATATGTAAATGTAATATGTTATTGTACCCATTAAAAAATCAATAAAATGTGCAGTTAAATCTCAAGAAAGTATTAAATTACCCAGTACTAGAGTATATGAGCAAGGTAAAATTCCTTCAAAATTCAAAATCCATGTGAAATGTGATCGTAAAAACTGTTTAATAAAAACCTTATTATGTTTTGAGTTGACTTTTTTTGCATTTTTAGTACAAAAACCATTTATTGTGCGAGCGAAGCGAGCACTTACTATTCAACTTTGCTTGCACTTTGTCTGCCTGTCTGTCTATCTGTCCAGAGGATAACTCTAGAACTACTGGACCGATCTTAACCAAACTTGGCATGAAGGACCCTTGTAGGGTCTAGTTGTGCCATTTCGACAAAAAAATTTAGATTGCCCCACACCTTAGGGTTGAGGGGACCCTTTAAGGGTTCCCCATGTTAATCAAATGGAAAAATCGAAAATGAGATTTAAGTGATTCTAGTGGTTATTGATGACGGAGATTTAAACATTTAAACATAAAATTGACCTTTGACCCCGGAAAATGGGGCAACTTGTGATGTCTTCATTGCTTTTCTCGCACAATTATTAATCAACTTCTAGTGAGTTGATTAAATCCTAGTAATGGTATGTAGGTATAAGGGATAGTTTAAGTGTTCATTTGATTGTAAATTGATGACATTTTAAAGATCCATAAACCTAGATTTATTTTTACTCATAGAAAATGGAATGTGAGAAAAGTGTTCTATTTTAAGCCATTTTTTATCTGTTTTATTTTCTGTTTTTTGAAGCAAATTAAAAAATTACATATTTTAAGCACTACCTGTATTTAGAGCATTTCTTGTGATTAAAATGCCAAAAATGCCAAAAATGTCCAAAATGTCAAAAAAATTTGTAAATAGCTTCGAAAGGATTTGATCAGACCTATATTTTGATCGAAATTTTGATAATTTTATGAAATTTTAGGAGATATTGGGACTGACTGAAGATAATTTTATAGAAATTCTGAAGAATTAGAAACCACATAACTTTTAGCTCTTAATTACGGCAAATTTTTGCTATATTTTTATAAATTGGCTTACTATATTCTGTAGTTAGCAATTATCATTTTTTTAAATTAGAAAAAATGATAATTGTTAACTACCTATATAAGTAGGTATGCCAATTTATAAAAAATAGCAAAAATTTGCCGTAATTAAGAGCTAAAAGTTAATATAGGCCCAATATCCTAATATTTCCTAAAATTTCATGAAATTATCAAAATTTCGATCAAAATACCTTTTTTTTAAAGGAATACGTGAAAGTATTTATTAGACAAATTAATTTAATTTTAAAAAATTGAGCAGATTCAATAATCTGTACCTAGTTTCTAAAAAATCCTATCAAAACTATTTACAAAATATTTTGGCATTTTGGACATTTTTGGCAACTTTGGCATTTTAATCATAAGAAATGCTAAGCTATGTAAGATTCAATATAATTTGTACTTGAGGGTGATCCAGATATTTGAAATTTCAAATATTATGAAATCCTGACGGATTATAAACTCTATGTAAGAGTTAAAAGTCTCAAGTTATTTATTTCTATTGTATTTCAATTTTAAAAAATTTTTTAAATATGAGTAGATTTAAATTGTTATCAAAAGTTTGATAGAAACTGGATTTTTATTTGATCAAAATTTTTCCTATAGGTATTTAGGGAGGAGCTAACTTTTAGATAATAATTACGGCAAATTTTTGCTCAATTTTTATGAATTGGCATTCATAAAAAGCTAACAATTATCATTTTTAAAAATTTTGAAAAATAAAAAGTAATCCATGTACAATACGCTTACATAGAATAGATCTAGGTTTAGTTCTAGGTTTACCTAGACCTAGAGGTTTGAAATTTCAAATGGAGGATTTGAACATTTCTGTAGAAGTTTAGATATGAGATTTATTATTAGAAATATCTAAGAATTTTGATTGACCATTTAAAAAATGGATTTCGGAAATTTCACTAAAAATGCTTGGCATTTTGAACATGATAAATAAATATTTCCTCAGGGTTAGTACTAGTACTAGTATATATAGTACTAGTAGTAAAAGTTTGTTTGCCTGAAAACTATTTGTTCGGCGTAAGTATGAGCATTATACTTACTTGTACTCTTAATCATTGTCAAAAGTTTGCCTTTCTGATGATAGAAAAATGAAAGAAAAATAGAAGTAATGGACCTGAAGATTTCTCATAAGGAACTTGTACTTTATACTACTACTACGTATATTAAACCCTTCAATTCAAACTCATACTTTGCAGAATTTTAGTCGAAAAAAGACATTTTATAAATGTTGATATTATTATGATAGCCATATGAATATCAAGTCCTTAAATATAAGTATATTTACTTTGATATTTTATCATCATATCCAAAATCATATCCAAAATGTCCATTTAAAAATGATAAAAATTCTTTTGATATTTTACAATTCGAATTTTTGATGGATGACTTTGCCAGTTGTTTAATAGTGTTCTGAAATTTTCTAAAAATTTTGAATTCAGTTAAACCTTATCCATTCTTGCTAAAAATTTAACAATTTAGGATTAGTCTACCTTCACTCAAAATTTCAGACCTAAAGGTCAAG
This sequence comes from Nanhermannia cf. coronata Gr-Ori-00579, assembly GCA_034699045.1. Classification (NCBI taxonomy): domain Eukaryota; kingdom Metazoa; phylum Arthropoda; class Arachnida; order Sarcoptiformes; family Nanhermanniidae; genus Nanhermannia; species Nanhermannia cf. coronata Gr-Ori-00579. The sequence continues at coordinate 11,219 of JAQIXA010002041.1, read as the reverse complement.
GATTTTTCATAAATTGTCAAAATCAAAATTTTTACTTTCACTACCATTATACTCGTACATAATTCATTAGTAAAGGTAGCAGATCTTGATTTAATTTCAAAATTGTGAGAAATTTTTTTTTAAAGTTCAATTCTTCAATTGACATTTGACCTCGAGGCTTGAATAACTTGCTCAAGTATCTCAAGATTTCTTCAAGACAATTTTATCTTTAGATATTTTACAAAAATTGAAATGTACCTATAGGGGTTTTTGAAAAGAAATCTTGTCATCTACAAAAAAAATTATCTTATAAACTTACAAGTCTACATATGTACATACAGTATACAGGAGTTTGTTCTTTTTTTCATAAAAAACGGGGGAGAAAAATGACTTTGTTACTCAAACAAGCTGGAAAACAGTCCATAATCATGATACCCTTATATCAGTACTAGTACTATCAGTATTAGTTTATGTAGGTACATTTTCCATTTCAAAATAATAATAAAAAATACCAGTATACCTCTAATGTAAGTATCGATCTCTTGTACTTACTTTGTAGAACCTTTTTATTTTTAGGATAACTTTCCCCTGATTCTGATTTTATAAATTTTATCCCTAAAAAGTTAAGTAAAAATTTCGACTAAATAGATAGATATCTATAGCATAGGGTAATGTGTTTTTTCTACTTAGGACTTGATAAACATGTAGGCTTTATTCAAAATGTAGCAATATATAGGGTTCTACTGTGTAATGTACTTCATTATCTACATTTTTCAATTTAAGATATGAAAATAATTTATTTACTTTACATATTTCACTTTGTCTATCCATTTCTATACATGAAATAAATTCACTTTTTTTCTCTCTTTCTTTGTAGGTATTTCACCCCTTTACTACTATACTACTATAATACTTGGAGCTTAAAAGCACTTCAAAGGGTTTTTCTAGAAATTTTTTTAGCTCGTTAAAACCTAGTTTTGTCAATTAGTGCGAGTATAGTATAAAAAGGGACATTGGAATAATTTTCACTCTCGCTTTTTATATTTTGCTAGGCAAAAACTACTCGTATTTTGCTAAAAAATTTCAAAATTTTAGATTTTCAGAAATTTTTTTTAGATCTTTCGATCAAACTGGACTTTTTAAGATACCATAATCATAAACTTTTATTTGAACTAGGTAATTGTAAATTGATTTGCTAATTTTTATTAGGTTTTGAGTTTTGGTTTTGAGTAATATGACTTATAGAAAGTTAAAAATAAACGCAAAAACCATTCTAGATATTACAAGGAATTCTTTATTATTTTCATGTGTATCCGGTATAGGTGCAAAATCGAAATTTTTGTCAAAGGATATCTTTGGGTTATAATGGGCTCTCTGGCCTTTATAGGAGATTTAACATGCAAAGGTCAGAAAACCGAATCCCTATATCCTTTTAATGAATTTTTGGCAAAATTTGTTAGTAGATACTTGTCAATTTTAAGTCTAAATACGACTTACCTTCCTAGTATTTGAATTTTCGATTATTTTAAATATTTATTAGGTATGTTTATGTATCCATTTTTACACCGGTCCATTCTTGCACCGGTCCATGATAAACCTGTCCCATATTACCGGATTCGATATATTGACTATTGACTATTGGTACTTTTGTAATTTTAAGGGTTAAAATACATATTCCCAGATCAGTTTCGAGCTCTCGAGAAAAATTTCAACTATTTTTACTACTACTAGATTAGTGTAAATCAAAGGTCTGAGAAATTCAACTCTTTCCCTCTGTATACCGATATTTTACAATATTTCAAGATAGTTCCTAAAATGTACAGAGAGCATATTATTGTCATCATATCATATCTAAAGAATAATAAGTACCAAATATTCTAGTACACTACACTATACTGCAGTTTCCAGGTACAAAATTTTATTTTTGAAAAAGTTTTCATCAAAAAAGCAAAAAAAGTCTACAAGTCTTTGTTCTCATCTTGAACGATCAAAGGATTAAAAGCAAAGTTCCATTCTCACCCATAAGAAGAAAGATAAGTGAAAAGTTGTCAATTTTTTGTCTGAATATGTCAAACAAAATACAATATCCAACTAATATCATAGTACTATGTAGAAGTATATAAAGTCACACACAAAGACCTGTGGCAATGACAATATTATACTTTTGTAAATAAATATAAAAGTAAAGTATCTACAACAAAAGAAGGGAAAGAAAAGCGAAAGGTTTCGCAAATCTTTTTATCGACTTTTCCTTTGGCTTTGGCTTTAGGCTTAAATTTATTCTTGACAGATTTTTAATCAATTTTTTTCGCTACAGAAATGGAAAGTTTAAGGTGAAACTCAAATACGAAGATCTAAAAAAAAAAACCTAAAAAACTTACTCTTTTATAAGGACTAAAGTTTAATTTCATCCCAATTTTGGTTGAATTTACCCCTATAATTGTGGTCTAATAAAATTAACCTAAAATATTCATAGCTTAGTTTAGGGCCTAAACTAGAATTAGGCCCTAAGTTTAGTCCGATTTTAGCCAAATTAGGCCGATTTGGTATGAAGAACCCTTATAAGCGTTTAGTTGTGCCATTTTTACAAAAAATTTCCAGATATCCAGCTATGTGTTAGCATGTTTAGTAATTAATTAAATCCTAGTTTAAATTTCCAGCCGTTTTTCAATTTATAACAAAATTAAACATCCTTTATTTCATAAATCGTATTACACTTATAGTAAACATAATTACTTAAACTTATCTATTTGTAATTTAATTATAAGTGATTAGGTAAAACATAAATGTGTGCTTTTTCTTAACATTAAAAAAGTGATTTAAAACTAAATTACAAAAACTCAAAGATCAGATTATTGACTTATTTTAAATGTTTCAAAAAATTTGATAGTTGTATTACCCTAATGTTCAATTTGAAAATCATAATCTCCAACCAATTTCTAAGATTACGAAATCTAGGATTTCAATCCAGAAAATTTGAGATAAGAATACTCGTACCACTGTTAGTAGTTTTAAAATTTAGTCTATGTAAATTTTGATTTGCTTTTTTGCTCTATTATAGTACGAGTAGTACGAGTTATAACATTATAATTTGGTGTTAATTGCCCAAGTTTTTTTTCAAAAAAATTGAAGATTTTGTAGTTTTTTTAAACTCGACTTTGATTCTCTTTGGCTTTAAAAAAGTCACTCAAACTTGTCACGAAAAACTTTAAAAACAAAACCAATTTAAAAATCTTGAGTTTCGATTGATTTCTTATACTTTAAGGTAGATACTCGTAGATACTTAAGGTAATTTGCATATTTTTAATGGTAGGGTACTTCTTAACTCTTAACTGTAGATTTTTTGATTAATTTTTCTTACATTTATGTAGACTAGATTCCATTTTCAGTGCTATTAACTTAACTAATATAATTAACTACTTAATTATCTTATTATTATTCAAACCAGAAGAATATATAATCATATTTTTATATTTTTTGGGAATCACAAACACTTAAGCCTTTTTTTGAATAAAAAGCTTTTTTTGTCTTTTTTTTAAACTTGATGAACTTGAGAGATTTTAGTTATTTTCTACAATTTGCTCTTAAATAACACTTGATACTTTTTTTAAATTAATTACACCTTAGTTAAGTAGTATATGTAGATTACAATAGTCGATTTTTTGCGGTAGTAAAGCTCCAAGAAAATGTAGATTTTTATATTTTTTTAAAAGAAATTATTGACTTATAGATCAAGGATACTTGAATTTTGAATGAGCCTTTTTTTGGTTGAAAAGGTCTTGAATTCTTTCAGTAGTTCCTGAAATTAGAAGAATAGATTTATTTCATTAAAATTTTGGATTATGACAAGTAAAGGTTTCTAAATGTGCTTAAAATCCAAAAGGATAGTCATTAAGTTTCATTAAAAAATCGACTTTTTTATGGTAAATTTGTATCTAAATGACGTTTTAACGCATTTAAGTGCAATTTTTTGGTTCTGTGACAAAGGGCCTACAAAAAAGAACCTACAGACAAAAGGCCTACCGACCCTTGTCCTACAGATGAAAGGTCTACAGAGAGTCAAATGGCCTACAGACTACAGACCCACAGACAATACATCTAACTGCTCAAATTGTAGGTCAAAAATGGCATACACTTAAATCTGAGATCTGTAGGCCATTTGTCTGTCGTACATTTGTCTTTGTGGTCAAATGTGGCTATAGGCTTTTGTTTGTAGGTCATTGGTCTTGTAGGACCTTTGTCTTTTTGTAGGTCTGATGCTTGTTGGCCTTTTGTCTGTAGGTTCTTTGACAATAGACGAATTTTTTTAATGAAAAAATTAAGGAAATATCAGTAGATATTCATGAGATTACATCTCCTGAAATTTTGTACTATCGATAAAAATTTTCATTTTTTGAAAGAAATTTTGAGTTTTTTTTTCAACATTAAAATGCATTATTTTAAGGTTGATTTTGTACTTTTGATTGTAAAATTTGAAAAAATAATTCAAATTAGTTGGAATGGAAGTATTACCAAGAACATACCAAAAAATTGAATTTTTTAAAAGGATATCTTCGTGTTAGTGTTATTTTGGGCTTTCTGGCCTTTATATGAGGTTTAACATGATATAGGTCTAAAAACCTAATATATCCATTCTAAAAATTTTTGATTGGAGGATTTTGAACTTTTACTTGTAAATTTTAAGGCAGAATTGGAATGGTCTAAAAGTAAGTGCAAATGTTTCGAGTATAAACCATTTATTTTATCTCATTTGTCAAGTTTTGGAAGACTGTACTATACTATATATAGGCACTATATAGTGCTACTTTTGAGAAAGTTAATTAATTAATTTTATATCTTGTGAAAAGATAAACTGCTGAGCTTTTTGCCTTATCCTACTTGCAAAATCTTGCAAAGTTTTGAATAATAAGTATTATTAATCTTAAGAAATTAACAAAGTTACAGTCTATACAAATTCTTATAAAAGCACATCACATAAACTACGAGTATCGAATGAATAATTTTAAACTTACTTGATTTAAAAGATATACATTTTCTAAATTTTCTAAATTATCCAAGAATTCCACATTGTCCAAGGGATTATCAGCAAAAATGTCAAAAGTATTCGAGTACCCAATTGTCCAGGACTTCCATTTACTGAAAAATTTTCAAAAAAATTTAGAAATTTGCAAAAATTACATTTTTACATAGTCAGAATTTGACTAAAGGTCAGAGTGTCAGACTTACAATTAATTCCACCATTAACCCCATTTAATTCCAAAGGTGGGCCTAAGATAGTGAGAAAGATCAAGAAAAGTAATTTAAGCAATAGTTACAGAAGGTTGAACTTTTTAAAGCATTTTTCACAAAAAATCTGAAAATATTAAGCAAAATGAACTTAAGTTTAAACCAATTTTGATTGAATTTCACCCATTTTATTGGCCGCGCTTTGCCCATGTATGAAATAAACCCAAATTTTCTTAGATTAGTTGAAGTTAAATTCGTCTATTAGATAATAAAATTTGTGTTAATTTCATACAGGGATAAAGTTAGGCCAAAAATATAGGAGTAAAATTCAATCAAAATAGGGATAAGATTAAATCGGAGCCAGAAAAAGTTTCAAATTTTTTCAAATTTTTAAGAGAAATTGATAGATTTCAAAAATTTCAAAGAAAAAACTAGCCAAAATGCACACATTTCGACTAATTTGAGCATTTTAAAGCATTTATAAAGACTATAAACAGCAAAATCAGTCAAAAACGCAATTTTAGCAAACTTTAGTAATGTTCATTTTAATCAAAAAAAATATCGTAATTCGCTAATTTCAAAAATTTAGTATCAAAATGAAAAAAATTCACTTAATTTGAGCAGTTCAAAGGTTCATAAGCCACAAAATTAGCGAAAAATAAGACTAAAATCTGCAATTTTACCTTATTTTAAAAAGTCATTTTGTCAAAAATATTGACATTTTTTATCAAAAATTGAAAACGAGTTGTGGCTTAGGTGCTGTGTATCATTGCAATTATGGTTATTATTTATGGCATTTTAAAGTTTAAATGCTTATGCAAATTTTGATTTATTTATTCTTATAAAGTACAAAGTAGAGTTACAAAAAGGGTTTTTTTTTATGATTCAAATTTTAAATTCTACATTGCATTACCACCAAGTTTATATTGTAAAGAATAAGAAAAAGCTTTTAGTTGAGGATAATACAATCCTGGGTTTTGCTGGCTCTCGGTTTGTATATTTGTGTTTGACTAAAGTATCTATTTAGATTGAATAATACACATTTTTGAGGGTTTATTTTTTACTAGATACACTTTTTTTTATTTTGGTCATTCTCGGTGAGCAAATATGAAATTCTCAAAGTCATTCGGAAAGTGGGAGCCAACCGACCATAAAAATAAAATTTTCGATGCTGAGACAGCTAACTTTATACTTAAACTGGCATTATTACACACACAAGATACTATTTGTAGACACAAAACCAAAATATCAAAAATTTGAAATTTTAATAGACTATCTATGAAGATTCAGTCATAGCTATAATTTTAAAAAATTGTATTTTTGGCTACAAAATGAAGGATTTGGCTTCTGAAGTCAATTTTTGTCAAAATTAGCAATATTTGATTGAAAATTTTAACTTCCTATCATGACAGAAAAATCTTTGATTTTTTTCTTAAATCAAGTTCATTCATATTACTGAAAGGTCACAAGAGATATTTATATATAGGTAACAATAGATTTTCTAGCCTAAAATTTGTTCTATATATACGAATGTTCAAATGTTTTATCGATGGATTTAGGTTTAGGTTAAAATTTTGAATTAATATCTCTTGATAAAAAGGCCTATATAACAACTAAATTTTGGACATTTTGGTCTTGGACCCTATGGGTATGGGGATTTAGACATTCTATCAGTACTAGGTATTTTATATGCCCTTTAAAAGGGGCAGTGTATAGTTTGAGAGCAAATATTTCCCTCATAACTTTGCTATGAATGTATAAAATGTATGTAAGTACAAGTATGTATAAAGAAAAAGTTATAACTTTAATGCCTCGATGAACCCGAATAATATCTGTAAAAAAAGCCCAGATGTAAGGGAGAAATAAGATCATTTTTTCTAACATAAAATACAAGTTCTATTACTACTAGTACTACATAGATTGATACTACTGTAGTAGTAGTACTATCAATAGTAGTAGGTATATAAATGGATTCTCAAGTTTGAATGCCCACTTACTCTAAAGATTAGATAGTTTCTTAAATATTTCCTGAGTTTGTAACTTTTAAGTACGGGTCATCTAATTCAATTTCACCCTACAAATACTATTACTTATTATTATTATAACTTATACTCGTATGTAGTAGTCTAGTATCTTTGTAGTATCTGTAGGAAAGTTCAGGCAGATAGATAAAATTTAAATGGATTTCCAGGTGTAATAAGTAGTAATAATATCTCGAGTATAAAGATTAAGATAAAAGTTCAACTTTACAACCTCAACTTTAGAGATTAAAGTAGATCTAAAATTTACAATTTTGATCAAATTGCTAAATTATCCAACCTGAAAGATCATACCTACCTACATCATAGTAATCATATAGTACATACATAATAGTAGTTGATCGAATCATGAACACAAAGTTTAGTTTTAGTAGTAATTCTGCTGTATTAGCCAATATTTAAAAAAAATTTAAAAGACCGATTTTGATACATAATATACAGAATGCTATATTAATATAGAGATATCCAAATTTTGGATTTTGTCATTCATAAAGTTAAAGACTCGTGTAGAAGACAGTCAGGAAATTTTGAAAATTTTGGCTTTTGAAATACTGTGAAACAAGAATTCTTGAAGTTCTAATGAATTTTGTAGTGCATTTGCGAAATCCTCGATTAAGATAAAGACATTTTTCTGTAGAAATCTGGAAAAAAGTAAACTGGAAATCTGGGTCTCCATCAATCATGATATGTCATTAAGAGTTTAGTTAAGTAGTGGAATTTCCTACCCCCTGATATTTTTACTTTTACACGCCCTGTCGAACTCGAAAATTGAGAAACTCGACCAAATCTTAAATCTCAAATCTTACCTCACACATTGTACCCTACTATAGTATAAATACCCTATATATTTACACTTAACATAGTTAAAATACTCTAAGTTAGTAAGGTTTTTTAAGGCTTTAGAATTAAGGTTTATGTAGGTTTGTTGGTCTTTCTGCTTGTAAGCAAAATTCAGGAAATTCTCAGGATCACGTCCCAAGTCACAATCTCACAACTCTTAACTGTATAAGGAGAGAACATGGAGTACTTTAAGAGTTTACAAAATTTTCACTTTCGACCAACAATCTATATGTAATAGATTGTACAAATAGAAATAAATCTCTTTCTACTTGTACTTTTTTAGGACATATTTACAAATGTTCAAATGTCAAAATCACTATTATCAAAAGCAAAATAATTTCAAGAAAGTGGGCCATCTTTTTTTAAAAATTAGCAAATTTAGGCATTGAATTTCCCAAATGACATAAAAAAGCAAAGATCTCGAAAGGATAAGTTAATTTAAGTTCGTATTTCACGAAAAATTCTGTTTAGATTTTTCTAAAATTTAGCATGATTCCAAAAAAGTTAAAATATTCTCTTTAACTTTGTATTACATAAAGCCATTATAAAATACAGTTCTCAAAATTTTGGAAAATTTTAAAAATTTTAGTTCTGCTTCTTATGCTTAAGCATATTTTAGTCAAAATTTCCAAAATTAATTTCAAAAAAAGTTACTCGTATGTTATTGCTAACCTACTGATACTATTCTGTAGTATTGCATTAGTATTTATGAACTTTTTTTTAGCTTTTTATTAGATACTATTCAATAACTAAAACTAGGCTTATTTAAGAGCTAATCAACCTTTTATGAAAATAAACCTCTAGGTCAAAAGCTAGCTGTTTCCTTAACTTTTGGTCAAAATACGGAGACTCTGTATTTCAAGGATACTGCCAAGTCTTTGCAAAATCTGTACTTTTTTTGGATTTTTACTGGAAATTTTACATTTGATAGAATGGCAAATTGGCAAGTAACTAGATTACATGTATAATATAGGCTGAGTAAAATAAATGGAGTTTTTCGACCTGTTCCTGTTCAGTTTCCTATTGAAAACATGATTTCTTGCAAAATTTCCAGAGAAAAAAAAGTGAGAACTCGAGAGAACCTATATTGATCCCCCCTCCTAATCCTGGTAATTCATCTCTATTAAGTTTTAAATTACATTTAATATCGTGGGCAAGGCTGACCAGGGATCAAATTCAAATTTAAAGAGCAAACAATTTGATTATTTCCATATTATTATTATTTTTTCCCCTAAAGAAAAAATGATCGAAATTTGAAATAACACTGCTACTAGTACTATAGTATGTGTAGTTTTAAGCCCTTAAGTATCGCATGTATATAGGCTATTATTATTATCTTTTATGAGCTGCTTCCGGTCATGTATTTCGATATACGAGTATTGTAATACTGGCCCTTAAGCCTCCAAATTTTGCTCTAGATATTCATAAAATAAAATCACAGTACTATTATACTACTACTACTAGTATAAACACCACATAATCGATTAAATTAGTTTTATCTTCGATCTTCAATTCAAATTCAAAATGCAGATTCTACTATGAAATAATAGTTATTGCCAAAGGCCATAAGTTTGCATAGAATAGGCTATACAGGGTAGTTGTGAACTAAATATACTCCAAAAAGGCTTAGAAAAACTGATATTTAATCGACGAAATCAATAGACCTTTAAAGATATCCAAAATTTTTTTGAAAACTTACTATAAGGGCACTTTTTTTATTCAAAAATCAACTTTGAAAGTTTATAATCCTGGTCAAATTTGGCTTAACCTGTATACATAGTATATTCTAGATTTCAGATATTTAGAAATATTGCTTTTTTTTATAAATATTTGCCTGAATTTCTAGCTTATTTCTAAAATACTACTTTAAAAAATGGGCTATAATGCCCATGATACGATACATAGATACTTGTAAAGGGTAATACATAATAATTTTTTTGAAATTTTTAAATCTTTGTAAGCATTTTAGGACCAATAAAAATCAGATCTTTAAAAATAGGATCCCAAAATTTCGGCCTTAATTTTTTATTTCGGATTTTTCATTTACTAGATTATTTTACAAGTATCTTAAATACATAATTTGATTATTGAATTATCAAGTCCTGACTCTGGAATTTTCTAAGTCAAATTTTTTTCGAGCTTTCGTGATAAGCCCGTGTTTATAGGCTAGATTTTTTTTTCAAATTTCTAAAATCATTTAATATATGTCTATGATATGTAAGGCACACTTTTAGATTCAGAGATTATTCAAGCCCATTACAAGTACATTACTACTATGATTACTATCGAATTTTTCCCCATTTTTTTCTCCTCAGTTTTTTATGTAAATGTAAGTGTGTTCAATTACAATAAATATTTGCTCGTTTAAATCAAATCAAGATCAGCCTGGCTGATAAGAAATGTGAGGAAAGGTTTGAATAATAATTTGACTTTTGGATAAAAGTATTACCTACACTATTTAGTAATATTAGTACTACTGTATACATAGTAAGTACTAAATAGTTGATAAATAGTAGCTAAATAAATGTGTTAATCCAAGAAATCAACAACTTTTTTAGTATTTTAGGGCTTATTTTCCAAAAGTTTTAAACCCAAATGTCATATCTAGAAGTGTAGAAATGAAGTCGAGAGGGCAATGGACTTGTCCATTAAACTGTAAAACTGTACACTCAAAAACAAAACGAAATATGAATTTAAATTAGATTTATACGAGCACTGATATTACAGTGTATAGCAACCTACACTGGACTAATTTGAATAAATAAAATTAAAGTCACAAAGTGTAAATTTTACTCAAAATTTGTGAATTTTACATATAAGTTTAATAAAATGAACAATCAGAGTCAGAACCTAGAAAAATATCAAATGCCAAAAGTTCGAAATTTTAAATTCCTTGTAATATCTCTTGAAATTGTGATAGTTTCAAGGATATTGAACGTCTTAAAATGCAAAAATTATCAAAATATCTTGAAAAAATCTTTAGAAATTTGTGTTATGTTGTTATAACATGGAACATATGAAAGTCCTCAAATGAAAATATAAAGGTTTTTGTGCGAGCGAAGTAAGTACTTACTATTCAACTTTGCTTGCACTTTGTCCGTCTGTCTGTCTGTTTGTCTGTCTGTTTGTTTGTCC
>JAQIXA010002040.1:0-20104 GCA_034699045.1 Nanhermannia cf. coronata Gr-Ori-00579 | reverse complement strand
GGTCTCCGCCTTCGGCGGAGACCAAGGGCTTCCCGGTAACCCCGTTACCGCGTTACCGCGGTTTTTCCAGGCCTGTGGTACATTGTAAAAAGGACTTGTAAATCAATTGAAATGCTTACCCTTATAACTGTGCACTAATTGACCGGTCTGTGTAGACCAAATATGGACGCATTTGTCAAAACTACCAGATGCAAGCTAAAAAATTAAAATTGTTGAAAAATTATAAAAATTGATCTAAAATCAATCAATCAAGCTTCTTCAGGATAAAATTTTAATTACCAAATGTCCATCTGGAGAAAATGCAACAGAATAAACAGGTTCAGTATGTTTTGTCAATTTGTGAGTGCAAACACCTCTTTCCACGTCCCACAACCGTACTGTTGAATCAAATGATGCACTTGCTAATATTAAATTCATATTTGGATTCTGGGTTCCTGAAATTTCCAAAGAATTGTTACAGTTTAGTATAAAAAATAAAAAAACCAATATGTACAAGAAAATCCTAATAATATTTTTACCTGGCCCGGTTGGTGACCATTTAATTGTATAAATTTCTTTTGAATGTGCTTGTAAATCGTGAACTGCAAGAATTTTTTATAAAAGATAATTAAGTGATTCTTTTACTAAAAGGTAATCAAAATCAATCATTGATAAATTTTTTATTATACCACAAGTATCTTGATTCATAGACCATATTTTTAATGTCATATCATCGGAGCTGTAGAAAAATTAAAATAAATAAACTGTTTACTTACTAATGCTAATATTTCAATACTTAAACCCTATTATTCATAGAGTGCATCTTAAACTAATATTTAGAAAAAAATATCATAATCATAACTTAAAAGCTTACCAAGAAGCCAATAATTTTCCTTGAGGATCCCTACGATCAAAATATTTTTTTACAAAAAAAATTAAATAATATTGGAATATTTTCTTACCATTTAATGGCATTCACTTCATTCTAGAATAAAAAATTAGTAATTAGAAAATTACCTAGTTTAGATTTTAGTTTAAACTTTTGTCTTTATTTTATAAGCTTACCGAATGACCTTGAAATGATTTGATTGGTTTATCAACACCTAATTTGCAAACATGAATACACTGGAACGAAAAGAAGTAAAAAATTAATATTTATGTAGGTAATAGGCAAATTGTGTATAAAATTAAATAGTTCACCTGATCAGTAGAACAAGATGCAAATGATGTGTTTGATTGCCTAAAATAATATGTATTAAGTATTATTGAGAATTGTCTTCAATTTCAAAGAATTTTTAATTTCATTTCAATACTATTTACAAAAAAACTTACCAATCAACATCTAAGAAATATAAAACAGACAAGTTAATAAAAAATAGTTCTCAATATAGGTACTTATAAATTGAACTAACCTAACGCTGGTGCAGAATGGAACGCAAATTGTTGGGTACACTGACCAGAGGCAGCATCCCAAATAATCTGTAAAAACAATTTAAATTGGTACAAATAAATACAAAATAATTCCTGATTATACCGTAGTTTTGTCAACACCAGCTGATAATATGAAGTTTCCACGTTTATTCCATTTTAGGGCAAAAATTGGTCCTTTATAAATAAAAGATAGGTAAAATATTTAAAATACAAAAACATTAACAACTAGGTATATGGTATATGTATTATTATTTATCCATACCTTTATGCTGTCCAAGAGTTGAAACTAATCTACCATTCGTTGACCATATGCGAGCATAACCATCATATGATCCTGTTGCTAATAATGTTCCGTCACAATTCCAATCTAATGAAGTAACATCTTTATTTGAAGGAACTTCAGTACCCCCTTTTTGAATACAGTGCCTGAGAATCAATTGATTTTGTTGTTGTGATGTTTCTGATAACATATTCCAGACTATAATAAAATAAGACAAAGGAAATTATAAACATGTAAGTAGTAAAATAATCAGACGTAAAAAATTGTACATAGGTATGTATTTTTTTTAAATGCATTACCTCTTGCTGTCGAGTCTCCAGATCCTGAGGCTAATAAATCCATTGTTGGGTTCCTATAAAAATATTATTTAATTCAAAATTATAGGTGCATAGTTTTATAATTCATATTTTTTAAATATATTAGTTATCTAACTAATCGATTAACGAAAAGTTAGTATTTTTCTTTCAGACTCGCTCTATGAATACCTCATAACCATTCGAATAACGCATTATCAGTGGGTTCAGCCCTTTCGGACTCTAATAATGGGAGCTTTAACCATTTTCAACTCAAATCCAATTTGAGATACATTTTTAAAGCTCACGTATTCGAATGTGCTTAGACTTTAAAGCATTTATCATCATAATTTTACCTAGATTAGGTATAATTTACAAATACCTACTACTACTAATATATAGATATATCTTTAAACTTACCAAGCACAGATAAAAACTTCACTTTCATGGCCTCTTAATACAGTTGCTTTACTAGCTGGTATTTCAATACCGCTTTGATTTCCATCATCAGATTTATTATCTTGTTGATTTTCACCATTACCACTTTGTCCTTGACCACCAGTTTGATTTGAATTTGAATTAGTAACTGGAGTCGAAGAAGTAGTAACAGAAACAGATGTTGTATTTCCTCCACTTGTAGCTGTACCACATGTTAGATTATTTTCTGTATCCATCAGTTCACCACCACCAGAGTTAGGAATTATATTATTATTATTTCCACCACCTCCCGAAGAATTATCGCCGCCTCCTTCAATTTTAATCCCAGAAAAATTAAATTTACTCCCTTGATTTGAATTGGATACTCCACCAGGTATAATTTGTCTTGCTTGCACAACATCCGGCATAACAGCATCAATAAGTGATAGGGATTCAATCATACCTAAAAAAAAGATTGAAAGAAATTACAAACGATATTAGTATAAAGTAAATTATATAATTCAACTCCACACAGAAACAGATTTTAACCTCAGATTCTACTACTTTACAAATTTTACTTCTCGACATTCTACTATTTGTAAAATTGAGGGCAAAATCTGGTTTGTTAGAACTGAATTAAAAGAAGCCGCATAAATGTAAAAATTAAAATGTAAACCTATTCAACTTCAACTTACGTTCTGTACCATCTTCACCGATGGAAATCTCTGCTTCGGTGTATTGTAGACCTTTTTGGATTATGGACAAGAGGGCTGCGGGTGGGACCAAAGCACCATTGATGTCTAAAAAAACACATAATTAATTAATAAAGCACCAAAACGAAAAAGTCTTGTCAATTGTCAAAATACTTACTTGAATTGGATATATGGCTCTCAATTCCAAATGTATAGGCTGAATGCTGAAATCCTAAAAAACCGAAAAAACCCGTTTATCACCAATCCTGCCTACCATCATTATTTATCATATAATTTAATTGAAATCATAAATTACTTTACCTGATTCCTGTAAATATCGATAAACGAGGAAATTGACTTCATCACTCGAGAAACTCATTTTTAAAGTCTAGGGCTTTTCTGAGGGCTAATGACAGGTCATGTATAAAACATTGTACCTTATCCTATTTAAAAAAGTTGGCTTATTGTCCAAAAAATGTCACAAATTGACCTCTTTTTAATCTTTTAATTCTTAAAATTATCTTAAAAACTATAAAAAACTAAAATTAAAAATCCGTCTACTTTTTTTAATTGAGGCTTCTGGCGTGATTTAGCACGCGTTTCACAAGTACCAAAAAATTTTAGCATTTTATAGAACTGTTGTTTTGTGTCCTGCCTTGAGATCCGATTTTTTAAGCTAAATTAAGTTTTATCTGACCTTTGATGGCATTAAATGACCTGGCATGACCTATATCTAAATTGTACTTAAAATCTAATAATTATGCCTTCTCTAGGTGTACTGTAAAAATGATTTTGTCGTATAAAAAGTCTTTATTTCTCTCATATAATAATAGGATTTTGAACATAATTGCGTTATATTAACTAATTATAATGTTAAGTATATTGTTAAATTTGACAACATGGTCTCTATTAATGCTTATTTGACCTATAAAAGGTCAATTAAAGTTGTAATTATGTAACATTTTGCAAAGCATTTTCAAGAACAAACAAGAAATCGAATGCTAGATCTTGCTTAAATATAGCTATACAATATGATATAGGATACAAAAGTGGCAAACTTTAAAATAAATCTCCAAAAAATTACGAAATTTTTTTAATTTTTTCTTTGTTTTTATTTTTGTAATTTTAAAGTTTTTTAATTGTTGACCTTTAATTGACCATTAATTGACATAACTTAGACTCTGTAGTAGTGGTGGTAATTTAGTGAGTGGTCGAGTTGACTGGAATTATTGACCAGTTTTGTACTTTTTTGTAGCCGACGAGGACAAAGTGACAAGTCGACAGTCGAGCATCGCTTAATCAACAAGCCAAGGACACCGCACTGGAACTGGACACTGACACTAGGGCTACTAGACGACATTAAAGGTTAAAAATTTAATTGTGATGATTGATTTAGAGTCAGAGATAATCACAGAAGTGGAGATCGAGCCGGAGATGCAAGAGGTTGAAATCGAGTCGATCAGTATGAGTGGTGATGATAATGACACGATTGAGATTGCTGTTGACGATGATGATGTTGGCCTTGTGGGTGACGAAGTATTACTACATGCTACCGAGGATTATGATGACGATGACGATGAGTCGATGGCACTTGTCTCTGAGACCGGTATACTAATTGATGATGATGATGATCCACATTTCTCAAAGATACAATTGCAACAACACAGTCAACGACACCATCATGGACATGGTCCTGGCTCATCAAATTTTAATCGACGAAATCAACATTTGCAACATCAACAACATCATAGACTTAATATTAACTTGAATAGCTCACATCATCATCTTATTGGTAATAATAATGGTAACAGCAACAACAAGAGAACGGCATCCGTGGCCAATATGAAAAATAAAGTTATTTCTACATCATCGATTGGCGGTGGTGGTGGTGGGAAAAGAAGGAAAGAAATGGATCCACTGAGCTTGACATCAAGTCATCATCATATTGGTATTGGTGGTGGTCATAGTTCAGCTCAGTCCAGAGGACAGCAAAATAAAAAGAAATGGGAATCGAAACAAGTTCAAATTAGAACACTTGAGGGGGAATTCTCTGTCACCATGTGGGCATCTGGAACTGATGAAGGTAAAAACATATATTTTATTGTCATTGATCATTTAACCTTTGCATTTTACAAAAGGTCATTCATTTACTAAACTTAGTTTAGTAAATGCGTAGGTATATGTATTAGGTGCATAAGTACCTAGTTAGGTATTTGTGTAAAGGTATGTTTTTAGTTTTTGTATGGGTTTTTTATATACAAAAAAAGAAGTAAAAAATCTTACACAGAGGGGAGCTCAAGATTGAGCTTTAAAATCTTGTATGTTCACTGTACACTGTACTACAACTTTTAATTATGTTAAAATGTCAATTAGGAACTTTTCATATAATTTTTGTCTTTAAAAAATCAATTTTTAACAATATTTAATTAAAAATCACAAGAGAATTATATCAAGTTGACTTGAAAGGCAGCCATTGTAAAGTAGACATTTTTGTAAAATGTCTACTTTACAAATGGAGTAAATAGTAATGGAGGACAAATTTCTATATATCTCATTGCCTTAATCTCCTATTTTAATCCGATTTTATGCCTAAAAAATCCTTAAATATGACATATAATTAAATATTAATCATACAAAATGATAATTAACAACAATAAACATCAATCGGGGTTCTCATATTAACCCTGGGCTCATAAGCTCATTCATATTATGCGAATCTGAATCTGTGTAACACTATGCATGTAGGTATTCAGTTCAGTTCTATTTCTATTCTATCTAGGTATGTATTTTACGAATTTATATCTAAAATCTAACATACAGCCTATTTAGCTAGGCTATATTAATCACCCTACTTTTTTTCTTTTCTGATTTCTGACTCATACTGCATAGTACAAACTATACTTTACTATCGGATATTTCAGCTCTGAAAAACCGTTATTCTGCCTCAATTTAGCATTTTGAGTAACGTATATGAATGAGACAAAAATTTAATTTTCCAGAGCATAGCTTTATTCTTTATTTATTATTTATTATTAATCATTATCATCTTAAAATAAATATTAATATGAATACCTAGGTAGGTACATTTAATTTTATTAGGTAGGTAATTATAATTATTAATGCAAAAAAATGCTATTCCACTACTTTTATTAAACTTTTACAAAATTTTTACTAATACATGGTAGAAGGTTTTATGTACAATGTACAATGTACTTGTATATATTATATTATGTCTAAGGGTACATATTATTGTTTTGTAATGTAATGTATGTAGGGAAATTCATCTACCTAATTATGATATGCAGTGCAATCGAAATGAAACGATTAATTTATTCCTAACTTTTTTTTATAATAGAACCATTAGTTCAAATGAAAAAAGAAATACCGGATGAAATTACTGTGGAAGAAGTTACAACTACGGATCAAGATCAGGATCAAGATTATCAAGAATATATGACTGGGTTGGCATTTAAACAAATTCTATATAAATACCTTACTTACCTAAATATAATTGAATGTGTATTTATGATTTTAATGCTTTTTTAATTTCTTATTCAGAAAAATTCCACCTCAAGGAATACCTGGACTTGACTTATCGGACCCAAAACAGCTAGCTGAATTTGCTAGATTGAAAGTATGATTTTGAAGCTTTATTTTTTATGATGAATTTCAATCTTAAAATACTTTTTTAAACCTATAGCCTAAAAAAGCAGTTGATGATATTGCACGAACAATAGCTTGCCCCCATAAGGTACATAAAAATAATAATGAGTTATTAAATGAGTAATGAGTACCTTTTAATTATCAAAATAATTATCAATTGCTTTTTAGGGTTGTACTAAAATGTTTCGAGATAATTCTGCAATGAGAAAACATCTTCATACACATGGACCAAGAGTTCATGTTTGTGCCGAATGCGGGAAAGCATTTGTTGAAAGCTCTAAACTTAAACGGCATCAGTTAGTTCATACAGGCGAAAAGCCTTTCCAGGTAATTCATTTAATAAAATCCTTTTATATTATTTGAACATTAGGTTCTGTACAAAAATAAATTGATTTTAATTTTGATTATTTTCCAAAAGTGCACTTTTGAAGGTTGTGGGAAAAGATTTTCATTGGATTTTAACCTTAGGACTCATGTTCGAATACACACTGGCGATCGTCCTTATGTTTGCCCTTTCGGTAATGTATTTTATTTTTAAGCAATTCTGTTTCGGAAATGTTTTTTCATGCAATTTGTTCTATAAAAATGTTCCTTTATTATTGAATTTTCCTAACTAATCTAATCTAATATTTTTAGATGGATGTAATAAGAAATTTGCCCAATCTACTAATCTCAAATCTCATATTCTAACTCATGCTAAAGCAAAGTAAGATATTTTAAAAAATCTATTATATACTTAAAATTTTCATTCTTAATTACTTAATAAATACTTATAATATGATTACTGATATCTTTAATTGGATAGGTCGAGAAATAATTTTATGAGACAAATGCAAAATGATGATTCACAATATGTCGAGGTAGAAGTTGGATCGGACGAGCAACAATTCATCGTTTACACTGACTGAGCTATGTAATTTAAACGTTGTTGTACAGAGATTTAAGATTTACCTAATTAATATTTTCAAAACAAAGTATCAGTTCACAGTGTTGATTTAAGAAAATTTAAGAAATTTAAGAAAAATGTACACTAATGTCCTAAAACATTTAAGATTTTTGAGGTAATAATGTAGTATTAAGTCAAGGTACTAAGAATAAGTAAGGTATTTAAATATTTATATTCAATGATTCAATTAAGTAGGAAATTAGGCAATTTAATTGATATAAGGACTACTGAAAATGAAATGTACCTTTTTAAAAATTAATATAAAGTGGCAAATATTTTGCTCCTCACTTCACTACGACTACGACTCACCCACACTTGACTTGATAAAAAATTAATTAACTATGTTTAGATCTAGATTCTGGATGTAAATAATTGAACATTGAACATTGAATTTAATATCATTTAGATATTAAATTATGATTAGGTAAATTTATTAAAAATTAGGAAGTATTTTATGTACATACTTTTTTTGTTTCCCTTCTAACTCTAACTTCTAGGTAATCAGTTTATATTAGAAATCTTGTTCTACTCAACTTTCTAATTTTTCAAAACTCCTATAATTAAACTAGGTAGGTAGGTATTGTATACTTTAAAGAAATGGTAATTAAAACGAAGGACTACAGTTACAGTTGTTGTAGGTAGTAAATATTTTGTAGATATTTTATTACTTAATTATTAATATTAATATTATATAAATAGTTATTTCATTTTCTTTATAAATCTTTTTTTTTCAACCAAGGGTGATTAAAGTTTTTTGTTTGAGTTTATGCATACCTGTTCTAACAAACTGTTTGGGTTTGGATTCGGGAAACCTCAAATTTATTTTATTTTGAAATTCCAGGTTTTTTAAAAAACTATATTGAAATTCAGCTTTTGATGATCCTCGTAGTTTTTAATGGTGGTGAAATTCGAATTCTTCGTTATCAAAAACACAGAGGATCATCAACCCAAACAACCCAAACATCAACCCAAACAGTTTGTTAGATCAGGTATGATTTTATGATTAATATTTTTTGCTGTAAATCATTTCAATTAAGAAATATTTAACCATGATTAAGTGAAAAGTTTAAATTATAACTTTATTAGCTAATAATAGTCATAACCTTAGCGTATTGTACTTATTTATTCTAAAAAATCTTTGTATTTTAGTAGTTATTATACTTTAAAGAGGTGTGTATTCTTTATTTTCGAATAAAATTACATTTTCAAATAAAAATATCCGATTACCGATTCCAATCCAGTATCATTATTTTTAGAATATAATTAACGATAAAGTAGGTAGCATAGATAGGTTTATAGATTTTTATAATGATTCCTTTTGTTTATTTTATTGTCTTTTTAAAAATGCATTTTGGACATTTTAATAGTATAATGTCATATACCTAGTACTAGTATTAATCTTAAATCAATTATAAAATGTGATGAATAGTAACCGAAAATACTCGAAATTCTTAAATAAATGTAGTAATTAAATGGTAAATTTATAACGATAGTTTAAAAAAAAATAACATAAACCACAAATTTTAAAACTGAAAACTAGTAGGTAGGTAGGTACAATTACAATTTAAAAAATACTTGAAAGATTAATGCTTATGACCGGAGGTTAACAAAACAGGAAGGAAAGCACCAATTACTAAACCAGCTAATTCTTTTCGACTGAAACCATTTTGAGAGTCTTTTGTTAATTCTGGAAGTACGTGGACAGTGGCTACATATACTAAAAAATAGTAAACTAAATTAGTTTCTTGTTTCTTGATTCATGATAAGAATATTATCACAAATAATATTTTAATAAAAGTAATTTTATTTCTTACAAAACGTTCCGGCACTAAAAAAAGCATTTTTAAGATTTAATTATAATATACAATTTGACTTTTATCGTTATATTTACCTAAATAACATGGCGATTGCTGTCCCCTTCATTGTTGACTGATCTTCTTTACGTTCTTGACTTATGCTAAAATAAGTAATGATTGCCAATACTAGAAAAAAATTACTAAAATTAAGATTGAATTATTGTTGAGCAAATAATACATAGACCTAGTATAATTCAAAAAATCTAAAAGGATTATAATAATTATAAAAGTATTACCTGGAGCTGCCAAAGAAAATATAGCTAAATGCCTTCTAACACGGTTTCTTTCCAGACCCGCATGCAATAAGAATGAAACAAGACCAAAAGCAGCAGGTCCCTGAAAAAAGATAGAAATTGTTAGGAAAAATACGAGATAAATACAAATTATATTACCTTATGAAGCATAATTGCAAAAAATACAATCATTTCTACATCGGTATGAGGAGTTGTAGCAGCAGCTATTTAAAAAAATAAGATTCACTTATAAAAATCAAAGGTTCACTTTCTTGATGTTTAAAATCTTGCCTCCTAATGCGATACCGTCAGCTATTTGGTAAATTTTAAATGAAAAGAAAGTTTACTTTAGAATGAAATTTTTAGATATGATTAATAATTTTAAATACTTCACCTGCTGCATGAACAACCAGTCCTAATGTTGCTGTAAATGTAGGTTTACGAACACCACCAGAATTTTCAATATCTCTTGAATTTGAACGACTACATTGGTCAATTAATAGCATAAATATAAATCCTACAACTAAAGTAATTCCAACAGCTGAGAATGGCTCTGAATGTTCAAATTTTCTGAAAAAGTCAGTTTGTTCGATATCATGTTGCTTTGTTTCAATAATTGGACTTGGATTCGGATTCGATGGATCGACAGGTAATTTTAGACTAGGAACAATATTACTTTGAGTATTTCCTAAACCTAAAAAAAGAGATTTTAATACATATTAAATTTTATCTAGACATTTTTATTTTTATTAAGTAGATAGCCATTAAAATGGTTAAAAAAAGTACGTACTTTGCATTTGTGCTAAAAAAAGAGTATGAATTCCTTCGGGAATAATCACAGTCAAAGCTAGAATAAAAAATAATTTGTATTTATTATTTTAAGATAAATTAGGTGCCTAAAAATAAAAATAAACTAGCTCTATAAAAATATAATTTATAATGAACAATTGACTATTGACCAACAAACCTGTTCCCACTAGTAAACCGGCACCTTGAAAAAAACAAAATATTAGTCTCATTATACAAAAAAGCATTTAAAAGTTGTATCATTATCATTTATAGCTAAGGTATTTGTATTTAGTATTTGAAATTACTTACCAACAATTGATATGAAATGTATTTTGTCCTATTTATAAAAATAAAAGATAGATAAAGAGATTGACTTGAATGACTGAATTTTATACAAAAAAATTACCTCTGACATAGGCATAATAATTGGAATTGAGCCGGCCAGGAATGACCCAATGAGCATAACCCTAAAAATAAACAAATAAATAAGTATCATTTCATTTCATTTCCGATCAATAAGGTATTTAATGAATAAAGGTAATGAAAATGCTATAAATAAGATTCTTACCCAGATAAAAATATTAAACCAATTGCCTGATCCATTTTTATAAAAATCTGCTTCAAGATTTGGATTTTATTTTAGAGAATGTAAAGTAAAATTGAAAATAGTTAAAATCGGCAGGCTCTGAAACATTTACGACGTTAATTAGCTAATCTAAAAGTCTAAAACTGATCTGGTGATGTCGTAATCAAAAATTATTTAGAATATTGAATCTTAATTGCTAATTACCTTAATTTATTACACATTTAAAACTTAAATACCCCTATCAATACATAGCTATAAATGTTCAAAATTTTAACGAACTTTTGAAGTGACAAATTAACATAGCACAATTATCAAGAGATTATGACAGTAATAAATGGCACCTAATCTCGGCTTGATTGTAATTAGCAATTTTAACTCTAAAATTAATTTGATAACAAATTTTTATTAGAGATCAAAAAACTTGAAACTTTCATTTTTACTTTTTATTATTCATTCGTTGAATTGAATCAAAATCAAATGAGTTGATTGAGTGAGCCTAAAAAAAATTTTTTTTGTGAAAAAACTTTCACTAATTTTTTCACAAAAAGAAGTGAAAGCACAACAACAAAAATCCAGAATTTGCGGTTTTTTGCCTAATTATTTTGGACATTTTTTGATTTTGGGTAAGTTGGTAGATTATTCATTTAATTCAGCTCTGAAAATCCAGAATTTGGTCTCAATTTCACCTGTAGATTCATGTAAAATTAGGGCCAAAGTTATATTAATTTTGTAGTAATTAAGAGATATTTAAATTGTGTTTTTTTGGTTTTTTAATCTATGGTAGGTACTCGGATACTCGTTATTTTCATCATACCCGGTTCCGGTTCCTTATTCTTGACATTGACAGCTACTGGAGAGAGGTTGTGTCGATTTCGAGTCATTTAAAAAAGAAGGTAGGTAGTGGGTATAGGTATATGTAAAATCACGAACGAATCATCTCTGTATGATTTAGTTCTTTAACTTTACCTTACCTGTCCTACGAGACGAGTTTAACCTATTATATTGAGACTAATCTAAACTTAAACTCTAATTAATAGTAGTGCTACTTTTATTTCTCATTTTTAGGGTTGATTGCTGTGATTGTGCAGGTGCTGATTGGAAAAATGGCACAGTATAAAGGCGCAGCAAGTGAAGGTTATTTTAGTTTTTAGTTTTTTACATGAATCTTTATATAATCTATAATATGTTTACACCTAGTAAGGTACTTTATTTATTTAACTGATTTCTGATTATTTTTTCTAGGTTCTCGAGCTATGCAGCTCATGAAGAAGAGAGAACAAGAGCAGAAAGAAATGGAGTTTAAAAAGAAAAAAATAACATCTGATTTGAGTGTTGATAAGATGGAGAATAAGTTTGCGGTTCACTACGATGCGATTGAAGCTCAATTGAAAAGTTCAACAATTGGTTTAGTCACACTGGATGAGATGAGAGCTAAACAGAATACAGTTTTACAAGAAAGAGAAGTGAGGATAGCACAGAAAAAAGCTGAGAAAGAGAAGAAAAAGAAGGAAGAAATGGAAGCTAAAAGAGCTCAGAAAGAATTGCAGAAGAAGCAGATTAAAGCTCTTTCATTTTTAGATGATGAGGATGATGATGAAGATAGTAGTAATGATAATGATAACAAGGATAGCGAAGAAGATAAAGATGATTCGAATTCGAATTCGGGTGATGAGGATGAACCAGTACCGATTAAAAAGAAAAAAATTGGAAAAAATCCTGATGTAAACTGCAATTAAAAATCCTTCTCAAAACAAGATAAGGTTTAACCATTTAGATTAAATTATATTTTTGGTTTTTTTTAGGTGGACACAAGCTTTTTACCAGATCGAGCAAGAGAAGAAGAGGAAAATAAATTAAGAGAGCAGTTGAGACAAGTAATTTATTAAAATCAACACAAACAAATATAATTAGTATGAAAAATTAATAATGAATTGCTTATTATTTGCAGGAATGGACAAAAGCTCAAGAGGAACTTAAAAATGAAGGTAGCAACTAGTCACTGAATAACTTTTATCTCAAGTCTTATAATTTTCACATATCAAAATGGTCAATTTATAATTTTGTGTTTTTATTTTTGTAGAAATGGAGGTGACCTACAGTTATTGGGACGGCTCTGGTAATCAACTTATATTAATTAGTTTCTTTACATAATAAAATATTTACTCTTTACTTAAGTTTACGTTTTTTTACTTTCCTAGGTCATCGGAAAACTATAAAAGTTACAAAGGGCACGTCGATTTATCAATTTTTACAAAAATGTCTTGAATCCTTGAGAAATGAATTCAGTGAATTGAGAACAGTGACTGCAGATCAACTAATGTTAGTTGCAACATAATATCCTAAAAGGCTATTTTATATTTTGACATAATTTTCTTAATTTTAGGTATGTTAAAGAAGATTTAATTTTGCCACATCATAATACATTCTACGATTTGATAGTAACAAAAGCAAGGGGTAAAAGTGGACCTTTATTTGCTTTTCATGCTAGAGTAAGTTTTTCACTTTATATTTAAAATTCAGTCTAAATAGGTCATATTTAAATAGGTCATATTATTGTGGATTATATTTTATTTTAGGATGATATTCGTATTCAAAGTGATGCTTCAAAGGAAAGAGAAGATTCTCATGCCGGAAAAGTTTTACTTCGAAATTGGTAAGGGCTTGTTTAACAAAAGAAGAAGAATTAATTTTAATTTTGATATTTATTTAAGGTATGAAAGAAACAAGCATATCTTCCCTGCAAGTCGATGGTAAGTTAATAAAACATTCAACTGCACTCACTGTTCTTAATTTAAAAGTCTTATCTCGTTAATTCTTTTATTATATATTTATCAATATTTATTAAAATAAAACTTTCAGGAGTCAAATAATATAAATTCTTTTATTTATTTGACAGGGAACCTTATGATGCCTCAAAGACATATAATAAATATACAATTTCCGATAAAACCAAAAATTAGTTTAAAATTAGAAAAAGTTAATCATTCCTTCATTTAAAATTGCCTACTTTGACTTCTGCCTTCTATTCGAGAATTCGAGAGTCAAGAACTCGTAATCTCGATGCAATGTAAAAAAACTTTTCATTTCAAATTTCAATTATCGTTTTATATACCTATAACTTATTATTATTAATAATTAATAATGCTTTTATTAAATTTTCATTCAACAAATTCATGAAAGCAAAAGTTAATTACTCATTCTCCTCATTACTCATTACATTTCAGATTACAGAACAGATACATTTTATCCGGAATCCGGTATATATAAAAACCATTGAACAGTTTTGCGGAATTATATTTATTTATTATCAATTACTTTGACATCTTTCTTAAGTGCAAGAAACAATGAATTTTATACTAAAGTCATGTCAGAGGTCACATTTCACATAATAAGTTCTCAGCCAGTAAGTATTGGTCTGCTTTAAAAATCTAGATCTTAAATCCTAATCCTAATCTAGTAATGCAGTGCATGTTTCGACACTACAATTCGACTCAATATAAAAGATGATCCAATCATCTAAGTGACCTCTGAAAAACCAGATTCTGACCTCAATTTCAGTTGTATTTTCTTGTAAAACTGTTGTTAGTTAAAGTCAGGTTTTCCAGTTCCAGAATTGAAATCAAGAACTTTCCAAATCTCTATAAGCCCCCTTCTTGTTATTTACAAATTAAAAATAATAAAACTTTCTCTAATCACTAATCTAAAGTCTGGTAAAAGCCGACTTGAAGCAAAAGCAAAATCTTAGCAAAAAAAAGCAAGAAAATAATTTTTTTGACGACAAATTGACAAAATAATTAATTTTTTAAAATTTAATTACAAATTATCATTAAAATAATTAACTTTAAATAATCAGCTGCATAGCCAAGTGCCCCCAAGTCCAGCCCTCAGATAATCGTCTTTTTGCAGTCAATTTCGGAGTATTTAAGTGTCAAAAAAAAGGATATTAATATGGTAAGCACAAGCACTTAGGTATTTTATTTTATTAAGTTAAGTTAAGTTAAGTTAAGTTAATTACTGAAGTTTATTGAACCCTAGACATAAGGCTAGGTGGTACCTGCTATTAAAAATAATTCTAATTTTTCCAGTCTCACACAATTTTGCTAATGCAGCCAGGGAGTAAAGCTGATACAAGGACGTACAGTGACTTTGAGTCTGTCAATGAATGCATGGAAGGGGTTTGTAAGGTAATTTTCACAAATTGTAATTGAAATTAGCATTAACATGTATACATATTGTAGATATTATATAATTAGTATAATTCTGTAAGAAAAACCAAATTTTGGTATTATTTTACGTGCAAAAATGAGACCAGCAAGGTCCAAAATCAAAATGTACTCTGCACTGTCAGAGTTATATGAACAGACCTCAGACCATCTGTACTGTAGTCTGTAGTACCTTCTGTAAAGATTAACTTTTGCTCATAATTATAATTTTTAATCAAATCATTCTTTTTATTAGATATACGAAGAACATCTCAAAAAACAAAACCCACACACACCTTCTATCACCTATGACATTTCTCAATTATTTGATTTCATCGACCAGCTTTCAGATTTATCATGTCTTGTGTAAGTATTTCATACATACCTAATTAACTAATTATAATTACCTAATATATATATTTAACTAAACTAGACGGCTTAATCTAATTATCTTTTTTAAATTATAGGTATCAAAAATCGACAAGCACTTATGCTCCATACACGAAGGAATGGATCAAAGAAAAGATCTACATTTTACTTCGACAGCAGGCATCTGAACGACAATAGTGACATGATATGACGTAAGACTTGACAACTTTGAATCATTATTCAGATAAATTATAATTTCTTACTATTAACATTACCTAAATTATTTAAATAGTTGGTAAGTACCTTACAATTTCTTTTTTTACATAATTTTCTCTCTCTCTTATTCTTTAAAATTTATTACCTATTCACTTTCACTTGTTTTTGTCAAAGATCTACTAATCTAAAAGATAAATTAATTATTATTTATGCCGATTTTAAATATTGTTGATAAAACTCTTCTGACTTTAAATTAACTAAAATTCTATAAATTGAGGTAAATGTTATAATATATAAATTGAATGAAAATAATTAAATTGATTTATTTTATTCTTATTGTTTAATTTAGCAATTTGAATACCGAATTGGCATTTTCGAAAGACATTTTAAATATTTGCTTAATTTTTATTAATGTTTAATATTTATAAATATAATAAGATAATAATAATATTGTATAAATATAATACTTTATCTATTTGCCTAACTCTAATACTTAATCTTAAATTGACAGTTGACAGGTATTTTATTATTGTAGTTATTAATTTTCTATTTTATCAACGAATGTAAATCAATTTATCATAGATTAGGTATTATTACACATTTATCAAGATTAAAATGATTTACAAAATTATTATATTTAAACCTATAAAATAGGTAATGTACATGTACCTATATCGATTTATTTTATTTACCTAACATTAATTTAAAGAGGATTATTAGTATCATCGTTTCCTGACTGATTATGCGACCAAGAAAATAGTATAAAAAATACCCATAGATGTAACATAATAATGTAGACAGAAAATCCAAGTCTTAAATTAGGTCTCGATCTTAAGGCATATCCAACTTGACAGCAATATGAATCAATTGTTGAGTAGGCTCTTTTCATACGAGAAGAAAATCTTCCATCCCATGGACTATGACTTAGGTACAGTGGTTGACTTGCGATAACTAGAAATTATATAAAATCAAAAATAAGATTAATAAGTTGCAATTAACATTATCTAAAAATAATACTGCATTAGATAATGTAGGTGCTAGCTCTAGAATAAAGTTGATAAAATCTAGATACCTAAATGTAAAAGTAAAATTTTTTTTAGATAAAATACCTGAATGAGCAATATCTCCAATATCTCCAGTAGAATCAGTCATATCTCTTAATTGATTTTGAAGTCTTTCAACTCGAATTTGTAATAATTGTTTATCCGCATTCAAATTATTCACAATTGTTTGTTTTTCAAGTAAAGCTGAGGATAAAGCTCCAATTCTTGTCTTTAGATTTTCATTCTCATCATTATTATTATACATAAACTCTCCATTTCCAGCATGACCATTATTATTTGAATGTACTTCAGCAGTATCAGAGATATTTGAAAAACTTGAGCTTTTATTCATTATATTTTGAGAATAATTGTTAATAGAGCATGTTTGGCTTAATTTTTCATATCTATCTTCAACCTTTATCTTTTCCAATTTTTCTTTGTCCAACTCATACTGAAGTGATGAAATCTTTTGAGATAAATCCAAATTCTCATCCTGTAATACATGAATCATTTGTCTTTCTTTGTCTAATTGATGATTAATGTCTGTTGTAGATTTTCTTAGCAGTTGAATTTCATACTCTGCACGATTATTATCTTCCCTCAGTGAGTCTATAAAAGATCTACATTGTGCAAGTTCAGCAAAAAATAATTCTCTTTCATTCTTCAAAGAACTAATTTCTATTAAAAACTGATTTTCGGAAATATTATTACTTTTTTCTTCAACACTTTCATTAGCTTGATGATCTCCATTTACTTCTTCTGTTCGTTGCTCCTTTAAAGACAAGATTAAATCATCTTTACTTTTTAAAATCATCTTGGCTTTTTCTTTGTAAGACATGAATTCATTCTCAACTGAACTTAAACTTTCTTTTAACAATAAAAGCTGCTTTTCATTCGTATCATTTTGATTAGTTAGAGATTTAAATTTTTCATCTAATTCATTATTTTTCGATAATAGTTGTCTATTCTCTAATTCAATATGTTCTAAACGATTTTTTAAACTATGAGCACTTTCTTTTTCAAGTTCATGGTCGAGTTTTTCCCTCAGAATTCTGATTTCATTGTCCTTTTCCTATAAATTAGTAATTGGAGAGTAGGTATTAATATTTACGATAAGTAATTTTTTAATCTTACTTCAAGCTCATAAGCAAATTTAGCAGCTGCTTCTTTGGAATCTCTTGATATGTTATTCATCGTCTCACCATTTTCACCTTTAATACGATCTTTCATTTGGTTTTGGATTTCATCAATAGTTTTTCTTAATGTCTCATTTTCTAAAAAAAATAATAAATAAAAATAATAACAATAAGATTATATATTTAGAGTTTATTACCTATTTGTAATTTCTTGTGATTTCTCATTAGATGATTCATTTCTCTCGTCTGATTCGATATTTCATTCTTTAATAGCAGGGTTTCATCAATTTCACGTCTTTCATTAGAATTCAAAAATTCTAAAAGATCATCATCACTTGCCTTCTTATTTGCTGCAGTAGTAGTAGGAGATTTTTCTTTTCCATTTATCAGTGAAAGGGATTTACTATGTTGATGATGTGACGAAGATTTACCCGATTGCTTAACATTTTGGTTAAAACTGTTACCATTTATTGTTGTCCCATTCTTTTCAAAACTATTGAATGAGCTAGAAGAATTTAATGATGTATTGGAATTGGAAGATGCTGGATTTAGAAGATATTGATCAGCAGCACTGGTACTAGTAGAAAATGGTGCTTCATTATTGCCATAATCTACAGTACTGTATGAAGATTTCTTATGTCTTTTTCCTGAAGTTTCTAAATTATTCTCTTTCAAAACAGTAGCAGCATTCTGGTCAAGTTTATTCAACAGGCCTTCGGCTTTTCCAGCTATATCGACTAACCAGGACATGATCTTCTAATTTCTCCAGTAAAGTGGTAATCTTTTAATAGATTAGAAAAACAAAATATTAAGTATTGTATCACTCAATAATCACAGTAGTCATCATTATCGTAAGTATATCTACAATTCGTTCATTTAACCAACATAGATAGACCAGCGACCCTACTATAACATTATTATTATTATACAAAATAGGGCACATCACAAGAAGTTGTGCCCTTGTCAGAAAATGAATTTAAAATATTACTATTATTAACCTAATTAAAATAATAAAATTAGTAAAATACAAAGTTTTAGTTGGTTACACTTCATAGTGACTCTTTGCTTTGCTTACCTTTGACTTTAAATTGTAAAATGTCAAGCAAATGTCAAATTATCATGGGTCAAAATAAAAATTGGTCCAGCTCGAGGAATACGGCCTACCGATGTTCATCCTGCAAATAATAATGAAAAATATAAATACTACAAAATACAAAATACAATTATTATATATAAATGATAATTTAATTTAAAGCATATGCTCAAAAGTAAGTGGTTTAAAGTTTAAAAAGTTAATGATTTTTATAAAAATGACAATTTTCTGGCACTTACCAAGCAGGAGTACCAGGACAATTCTCTCAAAATCTTGATTTTGGAATTCTCTTATCTTGTAACTGTTATCTTGTCCACAAGTATAGTTAGCTGATAACAAAGTTAATTAACTTGTAATTGAGATAATTAAAATTAAAAATTAATGAAATGAAAGTAAAATATACAAAAATAAGTTTTTAGGGTCAGCTGTTTTTTTTACAAAATAAAATCCTAAAGGATATTTGATGCACTACTAAAATACGCAAAGTACAAAAATAACAAAATTATAAATTGTGCAGCAAAAATTTTGCTGCTCTTGCTTTTTGTAATTTTTTGAGTTATTAATTTTTTTAAGTTAATTTATTAATTGTTTGTTAATTTTGTCAATAATGTCAATTAGCAAAGGTAAGTACAACTTTAAATTTTTTAGGGGTTTTTAGATATAGCATAGGTAACTTATAAATAGGCAAAATAGCAATTTTAGTTATATTTAATTATACTGTAATATATGTCTGCCATATTATTTATTATGGCACAAATCTAGGTAAAACCAGGGTGCTTAAAAGGATTATTGTTTCTATGTTCATATTTTTTTTGTTAAAATGTCAAGACTTTCATAGGGTGGTGCAATGCGTTCAAATTTTTGAACTTTTGATTTTGCC
>JAQIXA010002039.1:0-20117 GCA_034699045.1 Nanhermannia cf. coronata Gr-Ori-00579 | reverse complement strand
AATGACCATTAGTTAATTAGTTATTAAGATTTAAATACGAGCGCTTTGTATGAACACGCCCCAGTCTACCCCTACTCTTATTAAAGGTCAAATATGATTTACTCAAAACATTATATGTATAGGTAATTTAAAATCTTATCAAGTCAAATATAGGTATTGAAAATAATTGTAAATTTATTTTTGAATTTTTGAACTTTTACTTGTTTTCCTTGCAAACTTTTGCAGATCTTTTTGAACAAAAAGAGACCTTCCATTTTGGTCTAATAATAATAAGAGATAAAGTTAAGTAGTATAAATAGTCCTAATAAGTATAAGTTCAGATGTTCGCTCTATTTCATACAGTTGGATCTCTCTATAACGCATTTCTATAAAAAAAATAATTACCCAAATAAAGTAAGCATAGCTAATCCTAGTTTTGAAGTTCAAGAAATCAGAAAATTCTTTTGATTTGAGATTTTGAATTTGGCTCTCATCTAATCTCACCCCATCCCTATTTTGGTTGAATTTACCCCTATATTTTTGGTCTAACTTTACCTCTATATGAAAATAACCAAAAATCTCTTTAAATTCTAACTTAACTAGTCTAAACTAAACAAATTATGTGTTAATTTATTGCAGTTTGACTAAAAATATAGGGGTAAATTCAACCAAAATAGGAATGAAATTAAATTTAAGTCTTTGAATTATACCTTTAGAATAGTGTGGATATATAAGGGTAGAATTTTACTTTATGAAGAGATTCAGCTGTACTTGAACGTGAGAAGCTTGAGGGTATTTTGGCTGCTTTTTTTGTTCGAATTCGAATTGAACCGCAGAGCTTAAATTAAATGCTAATGCCCGGTAGCCAAAAATTTCTCTGGACTTTTTAAGAAAAGAAAAAAAGCTTTAAAATATTTCACCAGATAAAAAAAACACAAGAAAAACACTTTTGAAAACTTCCAGAAAGCTCGAATTTCAATCAAAATTTTTAAAAAATCTGAAAATTTTCAAATTTTATTTATTTTATGCCTCTATAATCTATGAAAATCAAAAAGTTTCAAAATTTCGACATAAAAATCCTTGAATGATCTCTAATTTTAAAATTTTTGGTGAATTTCTCAAGTTCTGTAACTCGCATAGTACCTATATTTATATTTTATGATAATTTTTACCACTATAAAATATGCTAAGCTCTGAAATACTTGATTTTGTATAAAATACCAAAGAGAATTATAATTATCTATTAAAAAAAAGTATCAAAATTTCGGTCTTAAAATCCTTAAATGATCTCTAATTTAAATTTTTTTTTGCAGATTTCTACTCTTTCTATAATTTATGATTATTGATTATACAATAGAGAGAATTAAGCTCTGAAATACTCGATTTTGACTACAATTTCAAAATCTCAAAATGTGATTAATATCGACAAAAAATCATCTGAAAGTTACATAAGAGGAGCCTAATTACATAAAAGTATCTTATTTTATACAAAAATACAATTTAAGAACCTTCAAAAGACCCTTTTTCTTACTGTCAGTATCATTTTAAGGGCATAAAATGATGTAATGTGCCTTAATAAGTAAGAGATTGTTATTTCAGTTTAATTAAATTTTATAAGTGAACGATGAGCTGTTTATGATATCAAAATTTAGACATTTTTTTCTTAAAATCAGACTTTTTTCGGCTTATTTTGGCCGAGCTTTGTATAGGCCTGTAGGCCTTTATAAGTAGTCGAATAAGTATCTTTTACTGAGGATAGGAATTTCTTGTAAGAAATTAGTAAATTTTTTGTGTAAAAAAAATGCTGAGCCCTGCCTAGTGCCTGTATAAAAAGAGGAGGGCCAGTTTGAAGACACTAACGAGGAGACTTCTTGAGAAAAATAAAATAATGAAAGAAAGTCTCAAGGACTTGAGAAATAAAGAATAGAAAAAACTATGGGGGTTTATTTTGCGCCAAAAAAAATTTCGATATAGAGAGTATACAGGGTATTGTATTTTGATATGGGACTTTTTCATTGTAATTTTTATGTACTAGAATTCATGTAAAATGTATGCAATCAGGTCGAGAATGACAAGTAAAGCTTCATTTTTCTTCAAAATATTTTCAAAATTAATCAAATTCCAATCGAAATTTTGAAAATTTTTGATCAAAAAATGCAGAAAAAATCAAAATAGTAAGCTTTCTTTCAATTGATCTCTTTACAACGACACTTGAGGACGTTATATAGAGCTTTTTGATACAATTTTTTGATAAAATTTTGCCTTTTTTTGCACAAAATTCAAATTGATGATTTTTATAGTGATATTCTTACCTCAAATCTCAATTTTGAAAGCCTAGATTTCATGATAATTAGAAACTAAGATTTCAAATTGAAAGGATCTCTTCAGTTTTCAGGCCTTTGCTATGTTAAACCTCATATAAAGGCCTGAAAACCCATTAAAACCCAAAGACTTCCTTTTACATTAAGTAACATTGCCATTTTGTATTTACAAAATCCTAAAAAAATTGTGAATTATTTAAAGACATTTGATTCCATTATTACTTATTGCAGTTCAAATTGGCTTTTCGAAATAAATTTTAGATTCTGGGTTGGAAAATCACTTTTCATTAATAAAAATATTTTGATCATTAGTTATCTATCAGAAATTCGACCCAAGTTCCTCAAATTGAGGATGAAATTCCAGATAGATTTTGGCCTATTTTGAACCTTTACTTGTTATAATTTTTGTTAATTTGACAAAAAGCTTCAACTAAAGTTGCATTTTACAATGTATATTGTATTTAACTAATTTATTAATAAGCTAAATTTTTTAAGAATATCTTGAGTTTATAATGAGCTTTCTGGTTTTTAGTGTAGATAAGGTTTAACATGGAAAGGCCTGAAAACACAAGAATATGTATCTTTTCGATTTCAAAAAATTTACATTTTTGAACTTTGTTTTCAAAATCAGGTTTAAGATTTTGAGATTATTGAAATGTAATCATTGAAAACCTTATGGAGAAATTGATGTTTTTTATTGACCTGAGTATAACTTTACTTGTGTGAAATGTATATTTCGAACCATTTTCTTGTATTTCCTTCCTCAACTCATTTATTTCATTCTGAAATTTTTTGGCCAACTTGGATTTTTTGTATTTTCCTTATTTTGTGCGTGTAGATACTACTCCTATAGTTATGGCTAGGGTATCTAGAACAAGTTGGATTTTATTGAAAATTTTATTGTAAGTAGATTGTACAGGACTATATGTATAGTATATAGTAGAGCATTTTGTTCTGTGGACAATGGCTCATTCACAACCGAAATATTTTGGACAATTTTGGTGCCTGGCACGATCTGATTTTGGTCAAAGATATACCAGAATTATAGGGAACACATTATAAGATATTATATTTTATTATTATACTCGTAGTTTAGAAAAAGGGCGTTATATCCCATTATTTTAGCTCGCTTTTTGCTAAAAATTTAACCTAAATTCTTATATACTGGCTTCTATATAGATACTAGACTTTAAAGGCATAATTTCACAAAAAAATTTCAAAATTTTGAATTTTGACGATGTATTTTGATGTCATGATTTTTCCTACTTATACAATTTTCTACATTTTGTGATCATTAGAAATGTGAAATTTTTGCCAAAATTTTGAGAATTTAGAATGATTTCGAATGGATATTTCTTGGTATTTAATGAGGTTCAAATCAGGATAGGTACTAATTTTATTAGATCAATTATTATTTCATTTTATTGAGATATTTTGGAAATTTTGTAAAACAAATATCTTTGTAAAAATTTTGGCAAAATTTTGTCTGAAATTTTGCCAGGGTAGTCAGAAATTCTCAAAATTTTATACTAGGGTAGTGGACAGACTATTTTGATAAAATAAAAATGACCTAGAGGTCTGAAATTTCCAACCAGAGTATACACAGCAGGGTATAGAAATAAGTCAAATACCTAGTGTAATTTTAAATGAGAAAATTTTGATACTCGTAAATCCTCTACTTTAGGGTACTTGATGTTCTAGAGTTTTGAAAATTTTCTGAAATTTTGATTTTACCTACCAATAATAACGAAAAAACCTGAGATTTTGCAATTTTTATCCTTCTTGAGATCCTTTATGATCAAAAAATTGAAAAATTTTGGACAATATTGACATTGTAGTGGTACTTGTTATTACCTATTTAGATTTACAAAAAAAATTGAAAATATTTCGCTTTTTTTTACAAAGAAGTTTGCACCAAGGAGGTTATAATATCTTATTTTCAAAATTTTGGATTAAATTTGGTCAAAATTTCTAATTTTTAGCTTCCAGCCTACTAAAAATAGCAAAAAATAGCAAAAGTACTTTGGTTAGGTTTGGAAATATTATCTAATATTTCCAAATTTTTGATGATTTTTCGAGTCTTGAGCTATTCGAGCTTTTTTGCCAGGTTTAAACTAGGATATTATCTGGGGAAAGTGTATAATATTTAATAGTTTTTAGGGCAAATAATGTATGTAAGTAAGGTAGATTTTGGGTTTTTTTTTCTCTCTCTAATATTATTCTAATAATTTACATTGAATAAAAGTACGATAGTACTATATAGTGCGACATAATAGTCCTGTAATAGTAATATGTAAGACTGGCTGAGCTCTGTTCTCCAAGTCTAAAAAGGTAATAATTCATCAGAAAATCCTGAGGCTTCCGCCTCTCTAGGTCAAAATCCCAATCGATAAATTCGCAAAATCCCCGAAAACTTTTGCCCAACTTTTGTTGGCTCAAAAACTCTTTAGATTATACAGTACCTACCTACTTACATATATATAGGTACTAGGTAGGATCCCTTAACCAAATATTATTATTATTTTTGAGAATTTAAGGATTTTTTTGACCTTGGCCTAGCCCCCCCTTGGACTTTTGAAAAATTACTTTGTAGCCAAAAATACCCCTCAAAAAAAGCAGATTTCCAATCGAGATTTCATAGATTCCGAAATCTCAGATAAATTGACTAATTAAGATTATTATCATTGCTTAATCCAGGTTTTCAACTTGGTTAAAATAGCAAAGGCAATATAATCAAAGATATTATTGACAAAATAAACGAAATTTTGCAAGGAAATGCCATTTAGATACAGCTTTAAGATCTTTTCTGATTAAAAGATTGAAAAAATTTGCTTTCCAGCAAAAGTTCAGAATATTTAGAAATCCTAAAAATTTTGTTCCAAGAAAATGGGAACTTGCTTCAAATTTTTGATCATTTGGTCAAAATTTCCAATTTTTAGCGTTCTATCTTATTAAAATTAGCAAAAATTTGGAAATTTTTCTTTTAAAAGTTTTGAATATGCTTTTAGCCTCTTGAATCACAACCATAAACCTTTTGTTCAAAATTTTGGATGAAATTTGGTCAAAATTTCGCATTTTGAGCAAAAATTTTAAAGTTTTTCTCTTTTATATGTTGCTAGAATCAAGAATTTCATGTATGGTACCTTTTTTGTTCATAATTTTGGATCATATTTGGTCGAAATTTTGAATTTTGAGCGTTTAGACTAATAAAAATATCAAAAATTTTGTAATTTTTCTCATTTAAAAGTTTGGATATTGCTTTTAGAATCAGAATAAAACTATCTTTTGTTCAAAATTTTGGACGTAAGGTCAAAATTTCTAATTCTGAGCGTTCAACATTAGTAAAAATAGAAAAATTTCGAAATTTTTTTCATTTAAAAGTTTGAATTTTGCTTTTAGAATCAGAACAAAACCATCTTTAGTTCAAAATTTTGGATGAAATTTTGTCAAAATTTCTAATTTTGAACGTTTAGCCTATTAAAAATTTTGAAATTTTTCTCTTTTAAAATTTTGGATTATGCTGTAAAATCAGATTACTCGTATAAGTATGTACAAGTAGGTAATTTGAAAAAAATGTTAAATCAAAATTCAGAATCTAATAATGTTCAAAATGGGCATAAATTTGCTCGAAAATGCAATTTTATCAATTACCTGCTATTTGTTTTCCTAGTACTAGTGCAGTAAGTGCTATTACATTATGATGTAGGCGTTTCCTTTAAGATTTATAAATTTTGCAAATCGATATTTTTATACTGTAAGTAGTACCAGTAGTACTAGAGTTAAAATAACTGCTCTGGTATATATTTGGTCATAAAATAAAAAGGTCTCGGATGAATGCAAATGCCTCACTTCCTTTTTATTTCATAAATAAAAGCTTTTATTTCATGATTTTACAATCGTTGAATTTCTGATTTAACACCTTGAGCTTTTTTGTCTTTAATTCCCCGATATATACTTTCAAGACCAAAAAACACATGAATACTTATATTCCAGGGGTAGATTAGGGATAGTCAAGAAAATATTTTCTAATTTGAACAGATTTTTTCACCTCTTGAAATTCTTACATCTAAAGATTTAGGATTAGAGATAGACAAGATTTTTCAAAATGGACAACTATTTCTTGAGAAAATAGGCTGTCCAAATTCAAAATAGCTTCCGAACTATGACTAATATGCCCCTATATATTAAGTACCATATTATACATTGGTAGGTACTACTAAAAACTAATAAGTACTAGCACTTTGTGAGATTTATTTTATAGGTGATTAAAATGAACTTTTTATGTTCTTTACAAATTTACCTAAATCGATTTCTCAACATTTTGGCCAGAATAACAACTAGGTAGATTTTCAGATTTTTCAGAATAAGTACAGATACGAATACCATGAGAAATTCAGATCTTTTACAAAAAAAAGGTCAAAAAATTCACCAAATTGAAGTTTTTTGACTTTTTTATCATTTTTTTAATCCATGAAAATTCCTACTCTCAATCTTATCATTGTTTGGTAGCACTGAAAATAATTTTTTAAAGAAATTTTGTATCTTAATACTACAGTATTCTTATTTAAATTTCAATTTTGATTATCCTAGATTTGTATTGTATATAAATAGACAAAAACTAGGATTTCAAATTGAAAATTGAGATAAGAATATTGCTAACATTTATAACAACTAAATTGACTGCGTTCTGCAAAATCTATGTTGATCAAATTTTTCAAAAAAAATATACAAAATTCAGGTTTTTGACTTTTTACAAATTTTTAAAATTAATTAGAATTAGAATACGAAAATACTGTACCTACCTATTCCTATATGAACTTTTGACTAATCTATCAGATTTGTATTTATTGATATTCTATTCAATTCTCAATTTGCAAAAGAATATCTTGAGGTTATAATGACCTTTTTGACCTTATATAGGGTAACAGTGCAGAGTAAAGACCTGAGAGTCGAAAATATTCTTTGCAATTTTTTTTTTATAAAATTCAGATCTTTTTATATAGCTTCTATTATAAATGGATCTTAAGAGTAGAAGTAGACTTTTAAGAAG
The DNA here is from genome assembly GCA_034699045.1 of Nanhermannia cf. coronata Gr-Ori-00579. NCBI lineage: Eukaryota > Metazoa > Arthropoda > Arachnida > Sarcoptiformes > Nanhermanniidae > Nanhermannia > Nanhermannia cf. coronata Gr-Ori-00579. Next base: position 12,767 of record JAQIXA010002039.1, on the reverse strand, counting down.
TATCTGTAGTTTTTAAGGTTCCTAAATTTTAGATTTTCTCGTGATTGAAGAATTTCAATTGGTTTTTTGAGTTTAAAAAATGGTTATAAAAACTCATTTAAAGGTCAAAATCTCTAAAAATAAAAATATCCTTAAGACCATCTTTAGATATAAGTTTAGTAAACTTGTGTACATACAAGTCAATGTACATTACTTACTAGAATTCAAAGTTTTTTACGCTTAAATAATATACAGAAAAGATGCTGTAAATTAAAGGTCAAAATCTTAAAAAGGTCAATCTAAGTACCCTTAAAACCAGCTTTAGACATGAACAAAGTATCTAAGCTTTGCGTTCATTAGAATTTAAGGCTTTTTTAGACTAAATTGTTGAAAAAAGTGTTTAATTTTACTTTTTTTATGGTTTTTTGTAGAAAGCAAGCGATGGTGGTTCAAGCTCACAAGCGAGTGTGCAAACGGTTTCTGGTATGGAAAGTTCTCGAGCTAGTGGAAGCGGTAAAACTCCAGGCTCTGGCGGATCTGGTGGTCAAAATGGCCAAGGTCAAGGGCCAGGTCGACGTGGGTCAATCCCACTATTACACTCTGGGACAAAATTTCGACATGGACTTCTTCAGCTCATGATCCAGTCAATTGACCCTATGCATGATGGTAAGCCCCTACTAGTCAAGCTACTAAAAAAACCCCAATCAAAAATAGCCATAAAAATTCTTTAGCCCCAAATTTTTTTAAATTTTCTTCAAAATCAGTTCCAAATACCTAAAAAAAGGCATCCGATTTTATCCCATTCCTATTTTGGTTGAATTTACCCCTATACTTTACTCCCTGTAGGAAATTACATCAAAACTTTTTTAAATCTTAACCTAACTTTAACCTAAACTAAACAAAGTTTGTGTTAATTTCATACAGGGTTAAGTTAGATCAAAGATATAGGGGTAAATTCAACCAAAATTAAATTAATCACAAGTCATATTTAATCAGTTTATTAAGAGGTACGAATATTTTTTACGTGTTAATTCTCCAATAGGATTTCATGTTTGTTAAATTTGGTTATTTTAATTTTTCAAGTTATTTTAAGTCTTCATTCTAATTTGTTTTTTTCTTAAATTCAACTGATTTTTCTTGATTTTATTACTATTGTAAGATTCTTAAACTGTAGGCAAAATCAAGTATTTCAGTGCTTAACTACTCTGTATTCTGTATTGTGTAAATTATCATAAAATCTGAGTAATAGTTATTGTAAAATTTTGCAAAAAAAATTTAAATTAGAGATCATATAAGGATTTTAATGTCCAAAATATTGATAATTTATTTTAACAGATTCTCCTACAGCTCCATACAAAGGATTAGTCAAACGAAATCAAGTATTTCATAGCCTAAATTAGACTGCCTAATACTCTGTATTGTATAAATTCTCATAAAATTTGAGCTGTAGAACTTGCAGATATCTTCGGATTTCAGGCCTTTACATATTAAACCCCATATAAAGACCTGAAAGCCCATTATTAACCGAAGATATCCTTTTCAAAAAAATACTAAATTAGAGAGAGATCATTTAGGGATTTTAAGACCAAAATTTGGATACTTTATTTTAACAGATCCATTATCGAAAACAAAATCATGTATTTCAAAGCCTAATATTCTGTATTGATATAAATTATCATAAAATCTGAATTTGTAGGTAGAGGTGTAGATATCTTCGGATTTTAGGCCTTTACCATATTAAACCCCATATAAATAACCGGAAATACCCTTTGGAAAATATTTTAAATTACAGATAGAAATCATTTAAGGATTTTTAGACCAAAATTTTGATAGATACTTTATTTTAACAGATACGTAAAAGCCTCCAAAACCCTTGTCAAAAAAATCAAGTATTTCAGAGCTTAGCACTTTTCCAAGTGCAAAAATTATCATACAACAATAATATGAATATAAATTATTCTATATGAGTTGTACAGAATAGAACTTTTCAGTTTCAGTAGTAATGTACTCGTAAAATACAAAAAGTCAATTGATGAGAATTTTTTAATATTTTTTATATAACTATTACCTCAACTCGATCTCAATCAATAGAAATTCTGTGTCAATTGGCCATTCATTAATCACACCCACTTGTCTTCTACTATCCTTTATACATAGTCTAGTATCCTATATAGTCTAGTATAGTACAAATGAACTGTGACCTAAATAAAAAATAAAAATAAAAGTCAAGATCTGTCGGTTGGTCGCAAAAAACTTTACAAATACTACCATAATATGTAGTAGAGCAAACGTGAGTAGTAGACCGGATTTAATTCGATCAATTCTCTCAAAAATTGATCAAAAATTGAACCAAAATGGTCAAAATTAATTTGCCAAAATCGCTTTTTAAATTTTATACTCGTATTTGTAATTATCTTATATGTAGAATCGAAAGCATTTGAAAGAATTTAAAAACTTTTTAGAGATTGACCTATATAAGGTTTAATCTGTGTAATTTAGGCATCTATTTATAAGACTTGTGATTAGGTAAGTTAAGTCTAGACACTTAAGTTTTTTTAAAAGTTTTTTTTGACAAAATGACCGAATATACTCGTATATTGCAAGGTTAGCTGTTCAAGTGTATCAAAAAAAAGTTTGTACTATTTTCGCAAAAAAGGCAACAAAAAGTTTAGAGAGTTCGAAGGCTCATTTGATTCTTCTGAGTTCTGAATTGTGATCACTTTTGGTCCTCAAAGTGTCCAACTTTGCACTTCAATTGATTAATGTAATTAACTCTAAGATTTTTTCTACTATACTACCATTAGTACTTACTTATAGAGGTAAATAGAGATAAAATGCCTATATTCAATTTTTGTAGATAAGATAAGATTCTCGATATAACGGCAACCTCGTTATAATGTTCAAAATTTAAAATTACTTTGTCATTATTCGGCATTCCTGCTGTATTTTTTTTTTCGTAAAATTATTAGAATTTTGATGGGGTCTTGGGTATCTTGAGGTAAAGCTAGACCAAAAAAATTGGGACAAATTCAACCAAAATATATGAGGAATGAGATTGAAAATCATTTGTAGGTGTAAGTATTCTTAACTTTTCTAAAATTATAAAAATTTCAACACTTTGTGGATTTTTTAGACCTTAAATTATCCAAAATTTTACATTATAGATTCAAGTGACTCTTTTTTTTTGAATTTATTCAATTTTTGACGAAATTTAGTTAAAAAATCTGCTCAAAATAAACCTAACTAGACTTGGAATTGACCTGTTATTTTGAAATTGAATAATTTGGACAAAAGGATAACTTTGGGTTATAATGGGTTTATATGAGGTGTTACATGCAAATCAGAGGTGTGCACGGGCCAAATTTTTTAGCCCGTACCCGTGAAAGCCCGTGAAATTTAAGAATTTTAGACCCGTACCCGTGAAAGCCCGTGAACTATTTTGGCAGCCCGGCTCGGCCCGTAGCGGCCCGTGGGGGCCCGTGGCGGTCCGTGAAATAAATACTTACTATAATATAATCTTATTACCTATATTTTAACGTTATTTTAATATTGCTTTAAGGCACCCTCTTTATATACGTTTGTTCGAAAGCTCTAAAACTTACAAATTTAAATTAAAAATGGGTCTAAAAAATGTGTTTTGGCTTTTTGTGCATATTTTGGCATAATATAAATCAGACTATAAGCTTTCATGGGTTTTCACAGGTTTCCACGGGCCTCAAAAAGCCCGTGAGCCCGTGTCTAATTTCCTCAGGCCCGTACCCGCCGGTAGCCCGTAACTCGACGGCCTTTCCGGCCCGTAACGGCCCGTAGGGCGCGGGCGGGTACCGGCGGGCCTAAAAAAGCTTGCCGGTTGCACACCTCTGATGCAAATGCTTGAAATCAGAATACATCCTTTGAAAAAAATTCTAAAATTCTCAAGTCCTAAAATTTAATGAAAATTAAACCAAATTAAGATTCAAGTATTTTTAATCTAGGTATTTGAAATTTGAAACAAAATTTTTGACAAAAGTTTTACAAAATGACTTTTGCGTATTTTTTTGCTCCGATTTTGACTTTGGATATTTCAACTATCTAAAACGGCAAAATATCCAAAGTTTTTGATTTATTGCAAAAATCTCCAGATTTTGAATCAAAAACTGAACAAAATTTTGAAAAATTTACGTCAAAATGGTCAAAAATATTTCCCAACTATCCCTAATCTACCATTATTTGTTTAGGAAGACTGTTTTCAGATGACCCAGTTGTTATTTTAGCCTAAATTTGTTTGAGAATATCACTACATAGATCAGATCAAGATCAGAAAACCCATTATAATTATAACCCCAAGATATTCTCTTGTCAAAATTATTACCTTTCAAAACATTTTGACAAGCCTAGTTAGGTTTATTTTGATCTGATTTTTACTAAATTTTTGTCAAAATTGGATGACATCATACATACCCCTAAATCTATAATGCAAAATTTTGGATAATTTAAGGTCTAAAAAATCCATAAAGTGGTGAAATTTTATCAATTTATAAAAGTTAAGTATACCAACAAATGATTTTTAATGTCATCCCTATATTTTGATTGAATTTGCCCCCCGTTTTTTTGGCTAACTTTACCCCAAGATATCCTTTCAAAACACCTTATCGAACTATCCCTAATCTATCTTAAACTTGCTTAGTAAATTGAATTTTTTTTTGTGAATTTCAGGTCGAGTAGATGAGAAGGCGACACAGTTGCACGCGATCGCTTCGCTCAAAGCTCTGTTAGATGCTGCGAAAAATGACTCAGCGGCGGCTGCGAACGCGAACCGCTCCAAACCCGTCGTTCTCTCTCACCTCCCACCCACCGTTCATCCTAACGATTCCCCACTCACAACCGTCGACATCGAAGAACAGGCCAATGGGGACCTCAACGCTCAGGTAACACATTATTCAAATTACATTTTTCGCAGGATTTTGCACCTCATTTAAATCACATTACGAGGAGAGTAGTAGCAAAAAATGGCATTTTTTATCTCCAAAATAAAAAAAATTGTAATTTATAAGTCAGAGTCTTCCATAAATATCAGTAGATGGCGAAAATGCTTAGGACTTAGAATTAGTAGTTTAGGCCAAATCGGATTTTTAAAGATATACCAAATCGATAGGAAATTTGACAGAGGTCACGAATCAAAGGCATCAGGAGAGAGAAATTAACATAAAAAAATGGGGATAAAGTACCTACACATTAGATATGGATTGAGAAATGAAAAGAACCGAAATAAGAATATCTACAGCTAGATCTCTCTATAAAGATACCAGAAATATGTCAAAATTCACAAAAATTTCGTCATAAATAAGGCAAAAACAGCTTATCTTTATAGCATTTTTCTAACAAATTCGACTTTTTCTAAAAAAAATCGAATATTTTTATAGTTTTAGGTACTAAAACTACTTTATAGAGAAACTTAATTAAAATCTTTTCACAATGACTTGCATTCAATTTTCTAATTTTGATGCATTACCCTACCTACATTTATTCAAGTTATAAATGACAGAAATATTAAGAATGTAATTATCCTGGATTTAGAATTGGCTTGGCATATTTGACTCATAAATCATTAAGTTTCATACATGTTACTACTATACATTTAGTCTAAAAAATTCTACCTACCTATATTTAAAAAAGTAATTTTTTCATTTTGATTTGCTTAAAATACAGATAGTTAAATGAATGGTTGCAACCATTCATTTAACTATTTTGCGAAATTAGCCTTTAAAAAAAAGTTTCTTCTAATTGATCAAAGTTCTGTTTAGACACATAAAGATATTTGAGAAATATGAAAATTATTAAGAATTATTAATTACCCATTTGACAGAAATCACTTAAATGATAATACTCGTATATTCATTCGATTGATCAAAAAATCAATTTTTTCCTCATTTTTTGGTTCCACCTGCATATCTTGTATTACTTACCTAATCGTAAGTACCTAGTTAATTAAATAATTTGAAGAATCAATTGTTATTTCAATATCAATGCCCTATATACGAGTAGTGCCATATAATCGTCCTAAATATTCAATTATTTACAAAATAATCAATTAATTTCTAGTTACTAATGAATGATAGTATAAAACCGAGTGAAATTGAAAGTTAACTAACTTTGCTGAGGTGATAATATCAGTATATGAAAAATACTAAAAAATTCTCATCATTATCTCTGGTATTGAATTAGCTACTGAAACTAAAAGTTCTACAACTCATATATACGAGTAGTATAGATAGAATACTAAGCTAAAGAAAGTGATCAGCTCTGTAATACTCGATTTTGTTTGAAAATAATCAGAATCATCATTATCTGTTAAAATAAAATATCCAAATTTTGGTCTTAAAATCCTTAAATGATCTCTAATTTAAAATTTTTTTGCAAAGGATCTCTTCGATAAGCCCATTATAACCTCTAGATCTAGATATCCTTTTAGAACTTGAGAACCTTGTCATAAAGTATCTATCAATATTTTCTGGGTTAAAAATTCGAGATTTGATTCTATTTTCAAGATCAAAAATCTTGTCAAAATTCAGATTTACATTTCAAATCCTGGATTTGAAGGATATTACCGCTAGATAGTTACAAATACTTGTATATTAGTATTAAAGACACGTAAATGTCTGGATCTTGAATACGAAAAACCATATAGACACATTATATTATCTATCTAGTAGAGATATTTTTATTTTTAACTTTAATATCCTCGCAAGTGCATTTCAATATTTTTTATTTTCTTTTTAAAAATGCAAAGTACCCCTTAAATGTCAAGTCCCTACAGAAATTCAAGCACTTGAATGCTTTTTAAATTGAAAAAAAAAAAAATGCTTAACTTGTATCTATAGTCTATAGATAGGACTATAGATAGGATACTTGGGATACTTGGGATATTTTAATGTACATAGGATAAGGTAAATGCAATCAAAATAATGGTCCTTTTAAATATTTCAATCGAAATTGAAGTTTGCTGTCTATTGGTATGCAAATTCTGTACAATTTTTCCCCCTCAATTTTTTATACATTTACCTTGTACACATACAGTCGAATCTCTATATAAAGTATCCTTAAAAAATAATTGAAAAATCTCCAAAGTCCCTACTGATTTTTTTAAATCTCGCTCGGATACAATTTTACAAAAATTTTCCATCTAAATTACCATTTTATAATGATTTCTCACATTTTTTGATACACATTAGAATGAAATCTCTTTATAAAGTAGATTTTATTGGATTTTTTAGACTAAATGTACTACAATGTATGAAGCTTTATGATTTATGAGCCAAAATGTCAATTTTAAATCCAGGATAATTGCATTCTTAAAGGATTCCAATTCTGTCATTTATACCTTGAATAAATGTATATAGGGTAATGCATCAAAATTAGAAAATTGAATGCAAGTCATTGTGGAAATGTGGTAATTAAATTTCTCTATAACGTACCTATACACTATAAAATAGACTTATTTTAGGAAATATCGAATTTTCTAGAAAAATGCTATTAAGATAAGCTGTTTTTGGCTTAATTTTGACAAAATTTCTGTGAATTTTGACACATTTATGGTAGCTTTATAGAGAGATTTAGCTGTAGATATTCTTATTTCGGTTCTTTTCATTTCTCAATCCATATCTACCTATAATGTGTAGGTACTTTATCCCCATTTTTTGATGTCAATTTCTCTCTCCTGATGCCTTTGATTAATTCAATATTCAAGGTTCTTTTTAAGCAAAAAAAAAGAGAAAAATTTTAGTGAAAAGACATCGATCGAAATACCCCTCTAGATATACACGTATCAGTACTGGGTATCACTGATACTATACACTGTGTTAGTAGTACCTACACTAAATAGCTCGGATATTCTTTGGTGAAATAAGTACCACCCTGCCTCTCTGTCGGTCTTTTTGATCATAAATCAGGCTTATTTTACGATTTTCAAAGATTTGGAACACAGATTTTCAAACCAAATTCCCTACACTTGCGAAAAATCTGAAAAAAAAAATCTCTGAAAAACTTTTACAAAATTGAAGGGGATTTGATAGTACTATACTTGTACAAGAATATAAATTTTTGCAAAGTTTATCGACTATAAAAGTATAGAGTTTATATCTAATCATTTCAATATTCAAGTAAACCAATTTCGTAAACTTGACAGGCATATTTATACTCTTTATTGTGAAAAAGCTTGTCAAAATATCAAAATTTTGCATAAAATTTTGCTCAAAATTGAACCAAAATTGTTTAAAATTTTGTCAAATTGCTCAAAATTTAGTCAAAATTGTCCAAAATTTTGCTCAAAATAGTTGGATATACATATCATTATAAGCAAGTACAACTGTATTAGTAGAAGTAAATAGGTATTACAAAACGCCATAAATATCAGTTGATGTTTCTAATTTTTTCGGAAAATTTGCAAAATATGCCAAAATTTTGACAAGATTTTATTTCTATTCTTGCAATGTTTTCTTATTTTTTGGCATTTTTTGGCCAATTTTATTGAAAATCGAGCTTTTTCGACAGATTTGTAAGTTATTTTGCTTATGAATCTCTTTATTAATATTGAATTTTCCATGTTGTATGAGTAGCTCTGATACAAACATGTTTTCCATATAGAAATGTACTATGTAGTCTGTAGTATTAAGTAGGTATATGTACTAGTAAATGATACAAAGATAGATTGACTGGGTTTTACTTCTTCTTATGTAAGGTACATAAAATAACACAAGTTTCGAAATTCCAGATTTGAAAAATATCCAGAGATTATTCCATGTCCCGGGACTCGAGACTCGAGACTGAGCAAAAATTTCTTCAAAAAATTTCCTTCTACTTTGTACTTACAGTAGTAGTAGGGGTAGGTTAGGGATAGTTTGGGCACTATTTTTTAAATCTGGACAGCCTTTTCTTACCTGAATCAGATTTGTTAAGAATATTTTGGCTATCTCTAGAATTTTAGATATGATATAAAAATTCTAGCTTTAAATAAGAATTGGTTGAGGCCTGAGGCTCTCCAAATTTCAAAAATACTTCCCAACTATCCCTAATATACCCTTACTTATCCAAAGTAATAAATAAAATAAAGCCAGAGTCTGTCAACCAAACAATTTGCTATACAAATATTAATTTATTCTCGAAAATAATCCTGTTATAAATCTCAATCAAAATGTCAAAAAAAAACTCAATTTTTGAAAAAATTTTCAAATCCAAAACCATTTATTTTGTAATTGGGTCAATTTTGAACAAATTTTTTATTAGATGATCCATATTCATAAGAACTATGAAAACTTGAGAATTTCTCCTTTTAGAAAATTAACAAAATTTCGTCTGAAAAATATCCAAAATTTTGTCAAAAGCTTACAAATCTACTTTTAAAAAATTGATAATTTTGCTCTACAAGCACCTAATAGATATTATGATAATAGACTTAAATAGTGGTATTCTTGTCTCAAAATTCAAAATTGAATATTCGAAAACCAAGATCCTTTCTAAATTTACAAAAGCCTATAGAGGTTTGAAATCAAATTTCTAGATTTAGTGATTCAATGGTATCCTTATCTCAATTTTCAATTTGAAATCCTAGTTATATTATTAGGAAATCAGGGATTTCAAAATTGAAATTCGACGTAAGAATATTCAGATATTTGATTAGGTATTATCTAAAAAAATCTCTTTGGATTTCAGGCTTTTACTATTTTAAACCTTATATGAAGGCCTGCAGAAAGCCAATTTTAACCCTAAGATTATGTCTTCAAATTTTTATATTTCTGTTAAACCTCGTTACCCCAAAATATCTTTTGTCAAAATTATTAAATTTCAAAATGCCAGGTCAATTCCAAGTCTAGTTAGGTTTATTTTGAACTGATTTTTTAACTAAATTTTGTCAAAATTGTATTAATCTATGTACAGATATAAAGTTGCAAAAAGAACAAAATAGCACACAATCTGTATTCTGTATTGCAAAATTTTGGGTAATTTATGGTTTAAAAAATCCATAAAGTGGTGAAATTTTTATTATTTTATAAAAGTTAAGCATATACAGGGTGGCCCAGAGACAACCATCGAACTTTTTTTGATTTTAAATATTAAGTTTGGGGGTTGTTTCTGGCCCACCCTGTATACTATGGGTTTTTATCCGATTTAATCTAATCCCCATACTTTAGTTGAATTTGTCCATGTATTTTTGGTCTAACTTTATCGGATAAAGTTTATCGTAAGATACCGAATACTGTCTAATTTGATTGAGAAATTGTTCAAAAATCTCGAAAAAATAAGACTTTTTTTGACATTTGTCAATTTGGCCATATGGTTTTGATTTGAAAGTTTTTTGAAATTAGAGAAGCAGAAGTATCTTTTTGATCCATTTTATAAATAGAAAATCTACTCTGGGCTCTGCTGGGTTCAAATTTTTTTTTCTCCTCTCTTTCTTTGATCAATTGATCGATGAAATGAAGAGACTTTCTCTGAACAATTCGCCATAGTCTAGAGTCTAGATTCTACAGTCTAGTAAGTGCTTTACTATCCAATTGCATATAGTACATATACGAGTAGTATAAAAGATACAGTATAGATTTAGATAGATAGAAGTAGTCGGCAGATACTTTTTTGATCTCTTTTGTATCTCCAGCCAGCACCAGAAAACTTTTTTTTTGCTCCGATTTTTCGCGTGAAAGTGGAGTAAGGCGAAGGCTAAAGCGAAATAAAAACTTTTTTTTGCAATCTATACTTTCAAACCCTTATAGGCCTATTTACAATTGATTATATTATAGGCCACTGTGTCAAATCCTAGATTTCAAAATTTGTCAAAAAAATACAAGTTTTTGTGCCATTTTTTCAGAAAATTTTGAAAAAATTCTCCTTTTGAAACTAGTATTGTGCAGAAACTACAGAAAATTTACAAATTTTGGTCAATTTTGACCGTATATTTTCAAAATTTTGTTCAGTTTTTGACTCAAAATCTGGAGATTTTGCAATAAAGCCAAAAACTTTGGATATTTTGCCTTTTTTATGAAATATCCCAAATTAAAATCAAAGTAAAAAACAGCATTTTGATTTTTCAAGTTTAAAAAGCCAATTTTTTAAAATTTTGCCAAAATTTTTGTGTCAAATTTCAAATAGATGGACGGTTTTTCTTTTGTTTTTGATTTCGTGACCCTGTCATTCTCAATTTCAGACTGTTTCATAAAAATTTGACCAATTTAGACCAAAATTCATATAAATTTTCAAAATTTTGACAAGATTGTGACCCAAATTCTAAAGAATTTAACCATATACCCGAAAACTCTGGATATTTCGCCATTTTTATGAAATATCCAAAGTCAAAAACGAAGCAAAAAAAAGCACATTTTGATTTTTTAGGTCTGAAAAGTCATTTTGTAAAATTTTTATCAAAATTTTGATTTAAAATTTCAAATAGATTGCTCGATAATCACATAAAATTTTAGGACTTGAAAAATTTTTTGAAATTTTGTTTTTGATTTCGGGACTGTGTTGTTCTCATTTCCGATTTTTTTAATAAAAATTTGACCAATTTAGGTCAAAATTCTTTCAATTTTTCAATTTTTTTTTTTGAATTTTGCAAAAATTGTAGTACAAAGATGGAATGTCAAAAAGATTCCAATATTTTTGGAAAAACTTGAATTTATGGGCAGATTTATGCAAGATTTTTGTAAAGGATATCTTCGGGTTTACTCATTATAAAGGCCGTATTATAGAAAGGTTTTTTATAGAGAAGTACGACTGCATTTGAGTATAAGGTTAAATATTTCCAACCATCTAGTTGGTATTCTAATCTCAAATTACAATTTTGAAATCCTGTATAATGTCGATGAAAACAAGGATTTCAAAATAAATATTGAGATAAAAATACAAGTAGTGTATAATGCTGACAAATCCTAATTTTTAAAGATTTCTAAAGACTTGTGTTTAATCTCATCCATATTTTGGTAGAATTTACCCCTATAAATTAGCTCTAACTTTACGATTAAGTTAGAATTTACCTCTAACTTTACGTATTAAATTAACTCAAAATATTTTAGGTTAGGTAAGTTGGGTTGGGTAAAATCCTATACCTACCTAATATGATTTTCAAAATATTTTGAGTAAATTTCATAATGGTAAATTCAACCAAAATATGAATGAGATTATTTTTTTAGATATTTTTTTTTTACAAAATTTTGCAAAACTGGATCACAAAAAAGAAATCTACTGAATAAATTTGGCATATTTTTGCTCAAAAATTTCCTTAAAAGTGTTGAAATTTTCAAAATAAGCAAAAAAAACATTGGACTAATTTCATACTGGGGTAAAATTAGATCGTAAATACAGGGGTAAATTCGTCCAAAATAATGATGAAATTAAATCAGACCATTAAAAGTGATTAAATTCCCTAGTACCCTATGCATAAATGGGGATTTAAATAGGGGGAAATTCAAACTTTGATGATTTTATATGGAGAAAGTAAAGCAAAGGGTTTTGTTCTTGAAATACAGTTTTTGGCATTTGGCCATAAGTCTCATATAAGAATATAAAATTTAGATATACCTAGATATTATAAGGGTACCCTGACTGAAATTTCTTTGTCTTGGTTTTTTGTCATTGTCCAAAATCTAAATGTGTTTTCCCATAATAATACCCAAGTACAAGCACATACACAGTTTCACATTTAACATTTTACATATACTTTGTATGTACCTACATATTCTACTTAAGTAGGATAAAGTACCTACTATAATACAATAGATAGTCTACTTACCTATTTTTAAGTTTTTTAAGACGAGACGAGA
>JAQIXA010002038.1:0-20134 GCA_034699045.1 Nanhermannia cf. coronata Gr-Ori-00579 | reverse complement strand
TAACTGAACCAAGCTATCCATACTTACCATTTTTTTTAATTGTTTGTGAAAGTTCGTTATAAGTAGACACATATTAATGTAAGCATATGGACTTGACCTTTGACCCGGAAGGATTTGACTGACCACTTATTCCTTTCGACTGAAGTTATCTACTATCCTGGTCAATGTCTGGTAAAAGTTTCAGGCAATTCTGAATGGGTGTGCATACCTTACTAGCCAAGTCAAAGATGACTAAAAAAATCGTATGTTAAATCCCCATAAGGATTTTGTATATCTAAAGTTCAAAGTGACCTTTGACCCGGAAGGATTTGACTGACCACTTATTAATTTGGCATACATAGACCCCTCATATTAAACTATTCGTGGTATGATTTTCAACCATTTTGCTAGGAGTGTGCATAGTTAAAATCACGCATATATCGATTTAGCCTGATTCCGATATTGTCCTTTAATTTTAAAACTTAACTTACTTAAACTTTTACCAGACCCAGTAGGCAAAATTACTAAACAATCCATTTTACTTAAAGTTGCATTAATAGCTAAAAATGAAAAAAAAATGAATCAAAATCAATAAATAATTAGGATTCATTAAAATTAAGATTCAATAATATACCTGCTTTCTGGAGTAAACGAAAATCATCAATCTTGAATACCGATTTTAATATTTCACAAATCTTGTTTGACCATGGGAATTCTCCATCTTCAAACTTTTCAACCCCTTGCTGACTTTTTAGCAATGATTTCAGTTCTGCCTTAATGGAATGAGATTTATCTTCTAAATTTCTTTTCTTACTTCTCAACTTATCAATTTCACCATTAACACGATCAATCTCCTCCTTTGTCTCACGTAATTCAGTTTGTAATTCGGTAATTTTTGAAGACATCTTCTACATCAGCACGTCTAAATAAATATGCAAAGAAAGAATTGTTAAATATCGTTAATTAGTTAATATCTGTTATATTATACCAGCCATATCAGTTTGTTTGAATTCATTAATTCATCTTTGAAAAATCACTTAATATGTAGGTATGTCCGTACATGTATATGGTAAATGAATGTTTATTTGAGGTCAAAATCTCGTCTTTCAGAGCCAAATTCTAAATGAACAGACAGACAGAGACTAGACTTTGACTAATCTAAATCTACAAATATACTTTTTAAATACATAGGTATGATACTTAATTTACGAGAGCACAAGTACGACGTTTTAAAAATAAATGCATTTAAAATTGAGGTCAAAATCTGGTCCTTCAGAGAACCAGATTGAATTGTCAGTAAGAGTAAGTAATAAAAATATACAGTAGCTCGTAATACGTATCTTAGTCTTAAATCTTAAATTAAGATTCTTAATTATTTTGGATTTATCACCCGGAACTTTTTTTTACCTTCTGGACTTGACAAATTTTCAGTCTGTCTACCAAGTTGATAATTTAAGGCACCATAAATGATCCTATTGATGTCCAATTCATCAATTATACGTAAAGGTCAAAGGTAAGTCAATTAAAAGTTAAAAGCTATCAAAATAACTACAATCGATAATAAAAATATGGACAATGACAAATGAATGAAAAATGAGAGTCTCATTTTTTTGTCTCATTATGAGACAAAAAATTTTTTTGTCTCATAGAAAAAAATAATTTATAATTTTTTTGAAAAAAATTATAAATTATTTTTTTAAAAATCTTATAGCCGGTCTTTTAAAATCAGACTAGATCTTTCACTTTTGGAGAAAGTCAGAGTGAGTAGTAAACGTTTAATAAAATGGCATTTTTAAAAAATAGGTACCTATCATAATTCAGTTTTGAAAAACCAGACTTTGCTGAAATTTTTTATGCATTTTATAAGATTGACCAATATCTGGATTATCAGATTAAGAAATCAGTATACTACTGTAGTATAATATCGTAGATAGAGTACCCTACTTACTAGTTAAAAATAATCATAAGATAATAGCTAATTCCATAATAGCTAACTTTTTTTGGAACATTGAAAATTGTTGGAATGATGTCAAAGTTCAAAATACTCATCTTTCCACAGGGATAATTTTTTCGATGCATTTTTGAGTCAATTTTTTGATGGTTTTGAAAGATATTGATTGGTATTTTTTGTCAGGGCAACGAAAGTCAACAGCGGGTAGTTTTTTTGCAAAAAGATCGGATTTTATATTTTTATTTTATCGAATCGAGGAGAAAATAAGTTGAGATTTTTTTTATCGAATAAATAAGATAATACCATTTGTGGCATAACTAATATTAGGAATAGTCTTTAGTGTAGGTATTTGTTTAGTTTTTTGTAGTCATGTCATTACCAACGAGGAATATTCCTCTCAAAAATCGGCCAAAAACAGCTAAACCACTACCAACACATGGTAGTGGTGGTGGAGGTGAGAGAAAGAAATATTTTGACTGTTCAATGGACGAAGAGGAATCATCGTATAATATGACTTCCCCAAGTGGAGGATCAGGTGGTGGACTTTCAGAAAGATCTAGAAGTGTAGCTTCACTTGGTCAACAGCAGCAGCCAGCCAAAGGACATTCAAGTCAGATGGATCTCAAAAAGGAGTATAAAAGATATTGCAAACTTTATTCATCTGAACCTTTAGGTATGATCTAATCTTAAAATACTTTAGGTCAATGTATAACTATATTCCTAATTATTTTAATTTCCTCTAGATATTGTTGCAATACCTCTTTCAAAAGCAAGTTTCGGTAAAGAGCCTTATTTTGTCGATCTTAAGGGGAAAGGTCTTCGTGGTGTTGATTGTATTGCCTTGGGAAAGATTCTTGCCTCTGGTAAGTTCGAAATATCTTTCATACAGAGTACATCACTCATCACACCATAATTAAACTTACTATACTAACAATAACAATAAGCTAATACTTAAGCTGATAATAATTTTGTGTATTTTTTTCTAGACGCACCAATTGGACATTTGAGTTTAAGGTAATTTTAATTCAATTTGCAAATTACAGATACCTATATAATGATCTTTTTTTTTAAAGTGATTGTCTTTTACTACCTCAAGGCTTTCAGGTATAATTTTTCATATAATATTATGTTGGTCTCTTGACTCTTGGTACTATGTTGTACTAGTTTCATTTAGATTTAGATACCTACTAAAATCTTATAACAACTTGATTATTTTATAGGCACTTATGGATGGACTTTGCAAGAACACGAAATTAAAAACGCTCGAGCTTAGAGGAAATAACGTTAGTTTATAATACATACAAACCTAGTTTTTTTAACATTAAATTTTCAGAAATGTATCAGTATAACGATGCACAAATTTCCCCTTTAGATTCAAGGACCGATGGTTTCCCCAATTGCCAAATTCTTAAAACTTAATACTACTTTGAAAAGGTATACTTAACTATTAAAAGCATAATATGCTTGAATTTAGAAGGCTTGTCTAAATAGTATTTTCTCTTCTGTAATTTCAGATTACTTCTTGAATGGAATCAATTAGGTTCAACACCTGAATCCTTTTCATTGTTTTGTGAAGGACTAAGCTTTAATACTGGACTTGAGCATATTGATTTGCGAAATAATCAAATAACTGCTGAAATATCGAAAGAATTGGGTGATGTATTGAGAAAAAATAATACTTTAAAAGAAATGGATTTAAGATGGAATTCAATCGGGCTTCCAGGTACATTTTTTGTCATTTTATTTCTGTAAATTACTATTTACCTTTAACCATCTTCATTTTAAATTGTAATTTTCTTAAAAAGGTGCAAAAGCCATCTGGGAATCGTTAAGATTTAACTTTAATATCGCTCGAATCCAACTTCAAGGAAATTTTATTCCAGATGATATCATTAGCTATATAGGTAAGATTCAAAATAGTTCAAAATAGTCTTATTAATCGTTTCAAGTTACAAAGATTGTTTACACGATGTATGGCAGATACTTATATAAGACAAAAAAATTTAAAAATTTCTCATTTTTTTGTCAAAAAGAACAATGTCTAGACAAACAATCTGAACGTGAAGAAATGATGGAAGAATATACGAAAAGAACAACAATTTTAACACGACAGCTGCAAAAAACTGAACAAGAGTTTGAAAAAGAAATTGACAAAATGGCCACAGCTCATAATGAAGAGGAGGAAGGACTGAAATCAACAATTGGGTAAATTTTTATTCAAGAAATTTTTATTCAAGAAAATTCAAGAATGTGTAGATAACTTTAGTTTAAGACTTAAGATACTCTAGACCTAGACTAAAAAAAGTTTTAGAATTTTGATCCATAAGATTTACTAGAGTTCTGAAATTTTGAGAAAAAGGTAGATTGGTATTAATTGGGAAATTACAAATTAGGTACCTACCTAGTTAAAAATAAAATTTTGGAAAGTGGAAAAAATTAGCTTTTTAAAATACAGTAGCATAATAAATACCATAAATATAAGCGTTAAAACAATACAAAACAAAGGGCTATCATGCCCAGTAAATCTATCCGTATTATTTGAAGTTTCATTTTCTTTAGGTATTTTATAAACTAGGTAACGCAAATATACAAATAATTGGTGAAAGTTTGAAATTCTAAGTTGTACGAGTATTGAAATTGAATTGTAATTGTAAAAATATGTTTTTTTTTAAATTTTAATAGAGACCTTCGGGCAAAAATAAATGAACTTGAGAAACAATTAAGCGAAGAAGTATCAAATGCAAGTGAATTAAGCCTTCAAGTAAGTTTGAATTTGATTTGAATTTTGAATTGAATTAGATAAATCTTCTATTTATGGATTTTTTAAAGGTTCAAAAATTAAAATCGAACCTCAGATGTGCTCAAGAAAAAGATGAAACATTACAAAAGGCGTTGGAAATCAAAGAGGAACATTCCCAGGAACTTGAGGATATTTTCAAAAAGGAGATTGATACATTGAAAAAGTCTTTTGAAGAGAGATTGAAGTCGATTGAGGATGAGCAAATTGGACAGGAAAAAGATGTATATCAAGCGAATACAAAGATTAAGAAATTAGAAGCTCTTCTAGAAATGAAATCTTCCGAAGCATTAGATTTACATGAAAGAATCGAAGTTATGAAGAAATCTGCACATGATAGTCGTGAAAGTTATGAAGGTAAAGTATACAGTATCCAATGAGTATCAAAAATAATACTTCTCTAACTAATTACCTAAGTATTCTTAATCGGGCCTTTATAAAATTAATATTTTTGACAATTTCTAGAGAGAATTAGAGCTGAAAGAGAAAAATGGTCAAACTGGAAAGAAGAAATCGAGACAAATGAGAAGAGAGAGATCAAACAACTTGAGGAGGAACTTAAAGAAATGCAAGCCTCACTCTTGTGTCACATCAAGACCTTGGAAAAGGGGAAAGCAGATGCTGAGGAAGAAGTTCGACATTTAAAAGTGTCACTCGTCACCTGCAAAACTGAGACTGAAGAAGAGCTTACAAAACTTCGAATGAAATTCAAAGAAGAACAGGAACAACAAGTTGAGGGTCATTCATCTCAAGTAATTGAATTAAATGAAGCCAGAAAAAAACTCGAAGCTGAAATCCAACGGTTGACTAATTTAGTTAGAAAATTCGAGTCTGAGAATGGAATGCTTATGAGACAAAATGAGAATCTTCGACAACAAATCTCGAGATTAGATAATGTAAGCCATAAACTTTAATTTTCAATCATTATTTATATAACTATCCTATCTCATGTACCAAACCAATAACCAAACCAATGCATAATTTTTTTTAAAGGAACTTTTAAGTAAAGATGCTCAAATTCATTCAAGTAAGTCGATTCTTAATATGTATTTTATGAATGAGATCTTATGAGATTTTATGAGAACTTGCCTACAATTTTTTATTTTTAAGGTTTGACTCGAGCAAGAAATGAAGTTCGAGAACAAATTGAACAACTTAGCAAGGAAGAAGGTGCAAATAAACTACTTCGAACGCAAGTTTTGGAACTTCAAGAAGAGGTACGATACGATCACCTTTAATAATCTAAAGGCAAAAATGAAATGTATATTATTTTTAGATGGCCACTCTGACAATAAAACAACAAAGAGAGATTCAAGAAAAATTTTCAGAATTAGATCATTGGAAGACCCAGGTCGAGCGTAAAGATTTAGAATTAAATCGACTCAAGTATGATTTTTTTAAACCATTTACCATTTGTAGTTACCTAATTATAAGTGCAATCCTACAATTACTATCATTCCTATTTTGATTTTTTGTAGAGAGGAAGATATGCGAAGAGCAGAATTATTATTTTCAGCATTCTTGGCTTATATGAGATCAACTTCAGCAGCAACTGGCATCGCACTACCAACTAACTACTATGAATCTAATTCTTCTGTAAAAATTTCAAATCAACAACTCGTTAATAACAACAATAACCCTTCCTCTGGAGATGCACAACAAAATAATAATCCATTTCGTGCTGTTGCTGAATTACCAGATACAAATCAATAAAGTACAATGTGAATTAATTTTTTAAGATAAATAATCGCCTATTGAAAATGAAAATGTCTGAAACTGTTCATTACAAATATTGAATTATTAGATCGAGACTTTAGAAGTAACCTGTATTCTACCCTACCTAAACAAAAATATAATCATTGTAATACTATCATAATCATTTATCTAATTATACATCATCGAAAATAATTTTGTCTTATAATATATAATAAGAGTATTCATTTATTATAAAGAAACTATTATTATTGGGTAACAATAAAGAAATAAACATTTCTTCAGTGATAAAATTAACAACATAGGTAATCAATTTATCAAATCAAAATAATATATCACACATTTAAATAAAAATAGATGTATTTTTGGCTTTTACAGTATTTAATTTAATTTATGAACCTATAATATAATATAGGTATTCGATTTTTAGATTAGGATTAGGAAAGATAGGTACTAGTTTAAACTATATAGCTAATAATAAGCAATTAATGAATCGAATTCTTAAGCAATTTGTAATTTGTAATCGAGCTCAAAAAATTCTTTACCTAATATTTTTACAAATCTAAATCCCTTTTATGTAAAGCAAAAAAAAATAGATTTTTAAAGTTTTTTGGCCTTTGGCATTAAAAGTTAGTAATGCACTAAATGCAATTAATATTGAGAAAATAATGTCATGCATAACTTGTCTATAACGATTACGAGTATGTACTCTATGAACTACTTAAGTAATTTTAATTTATAGGTACCTTCCATTATGAATTTTAAACTAAATATAAATAAACCGAGTACCTACTATTTTTAAATTTTTAACTACCTAATTATTGGTAAAGTTCGATTTCGATTCGAACTAAAATAGAAGTTAAGTATACTATTATGTACTGATAGCTTAGAGTAGTTTTAATTTACCTTAAATTAACATAATTTTAAGAAAAAAAAAATCAAAAAAATAGTCAAACCTTTTAGACGGTCTCAATTATACCCTTTTTCTTTTTAGAACTTGAATTAGAAGGTGACGATGGATTCGGATTCGGAGAGAAAGAAGAAATAAATGACGTTTCAGATTGAGGCGTCGTAATATTCGGGCTTAGTATTTCATGATGTTGTTGATTTATTGAACTATCGCTATTTTTTAGACTATTACTAGTAGTATTTTTTGGAGCATTTAAATTAAGAGTCATACCATGACCTACTGATGTTGATGAATGCTGTGATCCAATCTTTGTGTTATTATTTCTTATTTTTCCTAATGGAATCTCTTCTTCTTGACTACGTAATAAAGATGATGTTGAAGGTGATTGCTCACGGGACTTTCGCCTATCTGTAATCAAGCATCAAGAATTTAAACCATTAAAATTTGTTCGTTTAATTTATTCTAAAAGATTTCAAGGTAAGTTACACAACTTACCATCAGTTTCATTTACTACAGCAATAGCTAGTCCTGGTAAAGTTTTACTTAATGGAGTATAATGATGTGGTTGTGGACGGTCGGCTCTTGTAATCCGTTGTCCTTTAAAATAATTTTTAGAAATAACAAAAGTATATATTAAATTACATTGCCTTGTACTAACTGATCATTTTGATTTGTCAACGAACTTGCATGTCGTCGCACATTTTGAGGAGAAGGTGAAGAACCAACAATGTCTAACAATCTGGCAATCATATATAATTTTCTTTCTCTTGCTTTCTGTTTTCCTTTAATTAAGCGCGTTTTGCAGGCCATACATCTAATATAATCTTCAAACAAAAATTTGGCTACTAAAACAGGTGTTTTTGATTGAGAACTCCCTTGCGAGGTTGGCGAACTCTTAACTGTAATGTGCAAAACTCGATTATCAGATTTATCACCTAAAACTTCAATATCTTGTAAAAATCCGACAAATTTTGCAATTCCCCACCCAGATCTAAATAAATAGATAAATTAAAAAAATTTCTTAAATAAAACCTCATAAAATGTTATTTTTAAATATCAAGATTACTTACCTTTTAGGACTTGGTTCAACTAATATAAGCTGAAATATATCAATAACCATAAATCGTCTTGTTTTAGTATTATCTTTAGTTATCACAACACATGACACCAAATCGCTATTTGCTAAAAAAACATTAAAAAATATTGTAATTTAATTCCCTTTATAAATAATATCGATTTTTTATTTTGTTTTTACTTAAATCTAAACTATCATCAATCATAACACAATTTTGTGTGTTTATCAATGGCAAATACTTTTCAGGTTCATTTTTTAAAGTCAAGTGAAATCTTCGTAGTAAAAAATAAACTCTTATACTTCTTCGACTTCTTTCAAGCTGGTTAAAGTAAAATTAAATGAACATTTATTTTTTAAATTGACATTAGGTAATTGTAAGTGAAACTTACATCACCACAAGGTAGTCTTTTATCAAATGTAATTCCAGTCAAAGGTGATCCAACAGGAGGTAGTAAAAAATTTGAATCCATTAATAAATATTCAACACTGACTTCTTTCATGGAGGACATGTCTAAATATTCATCTTCAAAAATTTCTAGAAATAATTCGTCATGTTTAAAGTAGTTTTGAAGCAGCAAAATATTTTCTCCACGTGCTCCTTCCAGATCTTTTAAATGTTTCTCGTTTAAAAAACTTTGTGCACCGTCCATTGCAACTTTTAATATTAAAGAAATTGCTAGTTGGAGTGTAACAAGTCGAACTTTGCTATCTAAAATTGGCAAAAAAAATTAAGACAAATTTTAGTTAGGTAGCAGAAAAGAATAATTACGAATACTTTGTTTAATAAAATAGGTACATAGTACTTACCAAGCTTCACTGTATCTGCTATTATTGAAATTAATTTTTCGACCAATTGTTCATTATATTTATGTTGTATCTGAACATTCTCACTTTCAACTTCCACTTCTTTACTTGTTACATGGTCATTTGCAAAATAATTACTCAAGAGCTCTTGATTAATTCCTGTAAAAAATTAGAATATATTCAATACTTGATGCGTATTAGACAATTCTGATAGGTATTCAAAATAACTTTTTGCAAAAAAAATTCTTTAATAAAAGTGGCAATTGAAATTAAAAGGAATAATAAAAGATGATGTAAAAAACTACCGTGTTTTACTAATTCTCCTAAAGTTGAAAGTTGGCATGTTTTAAAAGCCAATTTTGTTACAATTTTATAATTATTTTGCGAATTTTTATTTTAAAGTACCTTTGTTTTCATGTAAAGATCTGAGAAGGCAAAGCCCAAATAGTACAGCATAATCATTTTCTATAAAGTAAATATATCAGGTAGGTGCAACAATTGAAGAGTATATTTAAGTAAGTAATTACCAGCCGAGTCAAGGGCATCAAGAACGGAATTAAGAAAGGGCCTTAAGGACAAATCCTCACTAAAAAATATAATTTAATTATAACGTTTTTTAAGGATATATTTTAAAAGTTGATTTTATTTTGGCTATACTCATAACTTACCTACTAAGCGCTTCTTTTACAACTTGATTAAGTGATTGTCTCCTTTCTTCAGGTGTTTCTTCTGGTAAAGATACAGTCTCAGAATTCTCTGAATTTTCTTCATGATTTGTTATAGCAGCTGTTGCAGTTGAGTAAGCAGTAGTAGTTATATTTTCAGGAATTGAAAATACCGATTCATTCCCATTTAATATGATTCTTGCTAAAATTCTGACTAGTGGTTTATGATTTAATATTAAGAATACTTGGGATAGAAGAAATAGAGACAATATGCTACTAATTTTTGGAGGTGGATTTTTTCCCTGTAAAAAAATAATTATTATAATGTAGATAGGTAGGTAAGTTAATAGTATTTAATTCATTAAAATGAATTCATATTAAAGTGATACTTGATACATACAATAATTACCTTTGGAACATAATTCCTATCCAATGATGAGACATACAAAGGAATAAATAATCTATGTAGCAAATGATCAGCAAGAACTTGATTTAAATCGTCAATTTCTAAATGTAGGATATCATTTATATAATGTAAATGGTCCAAATGTTCAGCTGAAAGTAATATTTAGATTAAAACAAATAAATTTCTCTTGGGGAAAAAAATTGTTTATTAACTTAATTTAATTTACCTGCTAAATCAGCCAATTTTGGTCTTAATTCATGTGATCCAGAACAACAGTCGCGGATACAAGCATCCAATTCAAGAACATGATTTCCAATGAACCATACAAGATTGCTGAAATATGGTGCGGCAGTTTTATCACGAATCTAGAAAAATCATCTCAATATGTTTAAAATAAAAGATATATATTAATAGACATAAGACATACCATATTCAACATATTTTTATCATCAACTTTATAAACATTTAAGGTTAAAGTCCTCACAGCAATTCTAACCATACTTTCTCCATTATTAAAGAATTTTATTGCTTCAGTATATAATGGGAAATCGTTAGTGCTCTAAATAAAGTAAAATAAGATAAATTTTATCCCCCATTTATCACTTAACTTTTACTTCAATTTAAAGTGTAAATTAACTCAAAAGAATTATTGATTATCAATATATTACCTCATTATAAAAGAAATGAATAGTATGAGGATTCAATTTGAGTGAAAGTGTTTTCAAAAACGAAATATAATAGGCCATTACTTCTTCGTCAGAAAAGTCAAACTTATGAACAATGATAGAATTCACATGATTATTCGATAGTAGATAATCTGCAAAGTTAAAAATATAGGATAAATACAAATTGTCCATATAAAATAAAGATTAAGATTAATAATAAAAATAACTAACAACTTACATAACGATGTTTCATTTCGAATATTCTCAAATAGGATATTCAGGGTTTGTAAGAGTTGGACACACACATAGCTACCACATTTTTGTTTCATTATTTTTAGAAAGAAAGATAACATATTTTTTTCTAAGAAAAAGCTAAAAAAAAAACAGTACAAAAAGTATGATATTCATTAAATTTACATCATATTTAAAAATTCACTTATTTGCTTTGGTTTGTTTTTGTTACTTACTCAAATACAGTCGAATCATTTTGATCTCCCCAAATTAGAATTTCAGCAATAGATCTTAAGGTCTCAACAAGTAAACTTCGATTATTTTCATTCACCGTCTGATTCTTTGATAGTACATTGTACAAATACCTGTAAAAAGTAAAAAGCATAAAAAATAAACTCAAAACTTAGCTTTTTCTAAAATCAAATTATTGATAAATCTTTATGATCTGTAACTAACTTGAGACTCTCTAATGAATGAAGGTTTTTTGGTTTCCAAAAACTATTTCCACCAAACCAACTCTTACTTCGAAACATGTTTAATTTTTAGCAGCTTAGCAGTAGTACAGGTTGTCCAAATATCCAAAATATGTAAATCTTTAGTTAGAGAACCATTTTGAGCATCTGTAAATACAAAAATCTGTTTTAATAAATGGAATTGGAGACGATCGTAGTAATGGTGACAAAGGATGATTAAAATTAAGATCATGCCAGTAGGTAATTAAGCTGTACTCAACTGTACTGTGAGTTGACCTTAGCCATAAACATAAATAAATTAAAAAATTGCAAATAAATAAAATGTATGCTTACCAGATTTCAATTTCAGACATGGTCATCTGCAGTTGACGAAATAACGACAGTCGAGTAGAATGTCAATTATCAACCATTAAAATGACGATTCGTGACCTTTGACCTCTTGGCTAAATTTACTTTTAAATTAAATTAGAAAAAAAATAAATCTAAAAAATAAATTTTTTACAATTTCTTTGGATTTCAATTCAAGACTTGTACGCTTCGTTCAAATTATAGATTAGATAGTTTTTTGATAAACCAAAAAAGCGGTTTGATACGAGACTCGATAGACAGGTAACAGGTTAAAAAAAACGAAGTACATATTAATAAATAAATATATAAATATTTATACGGATATTTCCTCTTTCAGCTCTGAGAAATCAGATTTTGACATTATTTTCGTCTCAATTTTACTGTTTTGAAAATTTGGTTTACCATAAACTGAAAACTAAAAAACTAAAAATCTAAATAGGTTTTTAACCTACCGACCTATAAAATAAACCTAAACTTACGATTAGTTTAATTTTTTTTAAATGATGGTAAATGGCTAGGTCATATTTATAGAGGTCACATTATATTGTTTTATTCATAAATTATTTATAACATAGGTGAACAAATTATGTATGTATGTATAACAAATAATTGGCTACATTATTTATAAATAATTATCTACTAGGTAGGTAAATGTAATAAGTAATAAATGTATAGATATAATATATAAACCTTAAATAAAAATAGACCTAAAATAAAATAATAATTTTGACTATTTACAAATTACAAAATAGGTAAGATAAATTAGTAATTAAATGATCAGAAGATGCATTTCACTTAACTTTTTTAAATTAATTCAAGATTAAATACTAGAAGTAGTTTATAATTTTAGCATTACCTAGCTGTATACTTTTCCTATAATTAAGGGGAATTTACAATCAATTTAATTACCTACAAATTACAAGGTACATGGTTCTATAAGTATAGGTATTTCAATATTGTGGATCTTTTTTAAGAGTAGGCATTAGGTATATGTACATTACGATTTGAATGTTTAAATTTTATTTAGATTTTAAATTTAGATTTTATCGTACATTACCTACTCATCTGCACCTGAATTTTAATTCTATTATGTTTTTAGGGTTTTATATTGATTTACCTACTGAATTTCTTCAGAATAATTCTAATTAATAAATGACAAATTCTTTGGAAGTAGTAAGTAGTACGTAATTTTTTGCAACATCGACAACAATAACAGGTTAATCACATCACAATTATTTTTCGGTTCTTATAATAAAGGTAATATTTAAAACTAACTTATAAACTTATAAACCTACCTATTATAAACAATATTTTTGATAATATAATAAACAGTTTGATTGTGTACCTTTGCTTTAGCATACCTAGTTTCAATTTCAATCATAAACATAAAGGTATTTTGAAAATAAATACCAAAAATGTTATTCAAAATTCTAATTTTTTCTTTATAAATAATTGAGATGAGATTGAAGTGTAAAAAATTGGAATTCGTTTTGAATAATACATTACATAAGTAGCATTTCATTTCTTTAAAAGAAAGTTGAGAGATTTCAATATTTGTTCTGTTTTCAGTTTCAGTTTCAGAAAAGATTTGATTTCAATAAATACCTATTATAGATATACATTCTTTCTTATCTTATTTTAATACGATTTTGTTACTTTGTATTGAAAGGCTTGATTTTTTAAAATAACAATCTTTAGACATTAGATTTGTAGTAATTGTGAAGTTAAAATTAAAAATATATTTTCTTGTAGATTTGTAGATTTAAAAAACTTGTTCAAGAGAGAGACTTTGTTTCAGTTATACTTTTTAAATTTTAATACGAGTTATAATTATGTAATTACTCGTTACTCTTATTACTTTATCTTATTACATTACTAATACTTTAATATTATGATTAGGATTTTATCAGTTTAGTAAACATGGGAGAAAATTATTCTTTTCAAAAGTTAGGAGATTGATTGTATATCCATTTTAGGTAATAATGTATTGTAAAAAAGTAGGTAGTACATTAATTAAATTATAAAGCATACCAAGAGATTTTTATAATAGTAAATATAAAATTAAGAAAACAGCCATAATTAATAAACCTTATTATAAATAATATAGGTAATCAATCATGAAAGCTCGAGCACAAGAAATATGAAACAATTCAGAATTCAGAGTGGTTAGTAAAAGACTAATTAAGGAATTATCCTTATCCTAAAAATAAATTGATATTGGTAAGATAAAACAAAATAAAGAACAAAAAAATACATATATCCAGTAAACTTACTATAAGTCGTAGTAGGTATATAATAGGTTTATCTTATTATCATATTAATATTTAGATTCAGATTATAATTCTTTCTAAAACCTAATTTGATATACTCTGGCTCTGCTCTGGACTACATAATTGCTATAACTTATGGCTTATACTTCTTAATTAAAATGTACCTAGTTTTTTATAACTTTAAAGAGATTTATCAAGTTGTTTTTCAACTTACTTTTAGTCTTCAAGCGTGACGTTTTGAAAGAGATATGACATTGATTCTTTATGGTGAACTATTTTTTTGGAAAAATGAAAATTAGCATTATATTTCAAATAAATTATTAAATAATAATAAGAATATAAATAAGATGAGTAAATAACATACTTCGTCTAATAGCTCTGAAATAATAATAAATTGTAAATATACATAATAATAATAACTGAAATATTAATAATAATAGGTATTACTCTGAAAGGAGAATGCTTATATCAACAGTCTTGATCTTGTTGCATTGATGCTTCTGAATTTCATGTGGCACAGTATTTGTAACCTATAATTTAAGAACTTATAATTTAAAAGATTTATCAATTTGTTTTCAACTTACTACAACTTCATCAATGTGTGAATTTTGAATAAGGCTAGGCGCATCAGAAGAAAGTAGACCATGTGTTGCCAATACAAATATTTTGCATGCACCCCTAAAGTATAAAGTAAATAAAAAACTTTTAGTAGAACAGTTGTAATACGTGCATATTTATAAAATTTCCTGGTATGTAAAAATAAATAACTGAACTAATGAATGACTACCTACCTAATGAATAAATGATACATTAAGCATAATCATAATAATATACAGTAGATATACATACGTACCTCTCTTTGAGGGCTTCTGCGGCTGTTACAAACTGATGAGCATCATCAATCATATCTTCAACCATTATTGCAATCCTTCCACCAACTTCACCAACTGATAAAGAATAGGATATAAATTGTCATATGGTTAAAAAAAAGAAATTACCGATCGATAATGGAGGCTTTTCTTTAGCAGGGGTTGATGGAAAGCCTCCCACACAAACATCCATAACCCTTGTTCTCGAAGGCGGAGGAGAACTTCTACCGTCCACATCCTCGTCAGCTTCTTTTTCTTCACCGTGAATCACTGCAATTCCTAGCCTAAGCCTCTCAGCATAAGAAGCTAACAATAAAAAAAATGTCAAATATTACATATTTTTATCGCCTACTGCTACTGCCTACTTATTTAGTAAAATTTAGTAAATTTAGTAAAACGACACATAAAATAAAAACTAATGAATGACACCTGCTTAAGTTGAATAGAAGGTAACATAATATACGAATTACGAACCTGCTTTCTTTGCTGATCCTGCATTCCTTGCTACAATCACCTGCAAGGAAATGATTGTACCGTAAAAATAAATGTAAAAATGATTGTAAAATGTAAAATGTAATGACTGTAAAATGATTGTACCGCATTTTTGTAATCAGGTATCTATAATTAAAAAGATACAAATACACTTTCAGCTTTCAAATACCAGCTGAAAAATAAATAAATGTTAAGTAAACTTACACAATCCTGTATATATTGTAGCAGAAATGGCGATGCTCTGAGATTGTCAATAGGACAGTCGAAAAAACCTTGAACTTCCTTTTGATGTAAATCCATTGTAATTATATGTGTAAAACCTATAAATAAAAAATGATTAATGAAGAAATATTATTGATACCTACAAAATAAAAAAAGTAAAAATTGATGCAATCCTTTATTTTTAGTTATGACTTACCACTTTTGACTAACATTTTTGCCAACAATTTCGCAACAATACAGCCTCGTTTTCTCATCTTACACTGTTTCGAATATGGCAGATAAGGAATAACTCCGACAATTTTTTTAGCTGCAGATGTTTTGCAGGCGTATGCTAGTATTAACATTTCCATAATGCTAAAAATAAAAATAATAAGGTTAAGTGCATAATACAATAAAAGTCAATTAAGTTTTGATTATTTACCTGTTATTACAATCCCTGAAAAAGAATAAAAGTTTTTAATCAAAAAATATTTCCGTATTAAAGTTAAGCTAATATTAAATAGTTTAATTAGCAACTTACATAGATCCCGTTTGAATAATATATACATCTAAATATAAAATAGTTGGTATAATTAATAAATTCTTCGTGATTTATAAAGGAGCTTACGGCTTACACGTAACGTAGATAAAAATGGTTAATAATAAGTGTATGAGACAAAAATAAATTACCTTTAGCACGGACGGAATCCCCGATTGCAATGGTTGTCTCATTATTAGATTTATTTCTAACAATACTTTGACCAAGTTTCATCCCTAATCGACCAACGATCAAATTAGCCAATTCTGGGTGAGAATTGCCTATAAAAATCCAATTACATACATGAGAAAGAAAATACATTATTAATTATTAACCTAATAATGTAGTTTTATTAAGCATACCAGCAAGAATGACAAAATCTGATGAAGAGTCCATTGTTTGTAAGATAGTTTCGTGTTCAATAGTCTATAAAAACATTAATAATCATTACTTGAAATTTTGCCATAATTCTTATTTTAAAACTCTTACATAGGAGGAGAATAAGTTTTCAGATGACCCAATATTTTGGCAATACATTTTTTATTAAACTATTTCATTTTCAGCAAAAATAATTGAACGACATCATCTACTCGTACACTTACATAACTCTCTCCATCATCCTGTAAAGTTATAAAAAAAAGTACAAAATTAAAAATAAAAAAACAACAAAAATCAGCCAAATAAAATACTTAAATCCTATTTTGAACATTTATTACATTGTAATTGTAATTGTAGGTACAACGAACTACAAATACAAATACCATTGCCAATCTTATAAAAAAAGAATACTAGAACTTGACAGAACTTCTAACGATAAGTAGGTACAGGTACTATTACTGTTTTAACTAGAACTTTAGAATAAATAGTTAAATGTTCAAGTTCAAGTTCAAGTTAAATGAAGTTAAAAGTTAAATAAATTAGATAAATAAAGAGCTTTAACAACACGGACGGCTACTCTACTATAAAAATAAAAATCTGAAATCCTCATACTATGCATAGAATACTTTACTTTTAATTTACCTTCAATTAAACCTAAAAAATCCAGATCCAATCAGCCATCCACCAAATTAGTCAAAATTACCAGTCTAGTGCTAGTGTATATTTCTAATGATAATGAAATCACCAAGTGAAAGCTTCCAACACAATTTTGTACTTTTTTAAGTTAGCCTTTTGAATTTTGAATTGCTCGAGATAAAAATAATAAAATGTAACAAAATAAGCCTCAAATATAAAATTAAGTAGAAACAAGGAGCAGGATCACAATTTCCACCACCATCAACACCACCATGTTCTTACGATTACAAAATGATGAAAAAAATTGATGAACTTACAACTTGAGGATATCATCAAGTACACACCTAATCTAACTCTTTTTAGTAAAAATTACAAATTACAGGTTAATAAATCCTAAAAACATACGTAGTTCTAGATTAGATTATTGATTTAACAACTCTGACGGCTGGATGTCCATGTGAATGTGCTGGAAATCCAGGAAATCAATTGATCAATAAAATAATAATCATCAATAATTTTTACGATTTCTTGATTTTGCTTGATCTACTTTCACTAATACAAACTACACAGCAGAGTAGTACATGCCTACTAGGCAAGGTAGTTTCAAAATCAGAGCGGGAGGCGGGAGTTGCTTTCACCCACATTTTGCCTTTTTCGGTTTCGTTTCACCGTTTCGTTTTCGACTTTCTTTCTCTACTTTTTTTCCTCCGTTTTTTCGGTTTTTTTTTGCCAAAATTTGGTTTTTCCGAAAAATTTTTTGGACAAAATTAGGTTTTTTTGTGTACAACTGTAAAATTAATAGTTTAATTGTTATTTTACTTGTTTCTTTTGTGAATTTGTGAAGGGAACTGACGGTTTTTTAAAGATTTTAAGTCGAAAGTCAAATCGAAATTCGAAAGGGTTAAAGTAAGTTAAGCTAAGTTACTTTTTTTTTATTTTAGTTATAATTTTAAATCTATAATACGGATCTTAATTGATCTAATGTCCAAGTAATACAATAATAATTTAATAATAATCAACTCAACTTCACAAAAAGTTAGATTTTAGCTTTAAATTTTAGAAGTTAGTGTGAAATTGAATTTATAATCTGGTTTTTCAGAGCTGAATATTGTAGGTGAAGATGTCTGACTTCCTGCACTGTAACACTTGTGGAAAAACGCCTATTTCTGGAGCTAAAAGTTATTATTTGTCATCATGTGGACATGTCTACTGTGGATTTTGCAGAGAGAAAGGTATGTATGATTTGTTTTTTAATTAGATTTAAAGGCTGGCGGTTGGGTTTGGTTATATTATAAGTTAAGTTATAGGGTTAAGTTAGAGATCGTTTTTCGATTGGATTTGGTTTGGTTTGGATTGGAATTGCATTGCATTCGTGTCCAAGTCCAAGCCAAATCCAAAGCCAAAAAATCCAGTCCCATTGCATTTCCCATTGCCCATTGCATGTCATGCAGGGGTAAAATGATCAGTGGTTTTAATAAAAAACATTGGTAGTTAGTAATTACTGTATTAATTAAGTAATTCATTTTTCGTAAAAAATAATTGGGAAATAATAATTATTAATATAAATAGAGAGGTTTTTTTCAAAGCTTTTCAGCTATGAAAAGGCAATTTTGACATCAATTTCACACATGAATAATTATCATGGAAAACCTTCATGAGATCATTATCACTATCATTTGATTTTTAGACTCTATAAATCTGATCTGAATCTGACTGAATTCTGAATTAAATGGATTAATACGAATTAGCAAATAAATATAAAAGGTTATCGGGTTTTATAAGGTTTTAAATTATAGATCTCGATAATTATTAGAATGCAATTAACTTTTACAAACAATTATTTATTTTATACCTACAATCAGGAGGTTTAACTTTTTAAATACTAGGCTAGGATTGAATATGTTTATATTTATGTAGGTAGGTATACTTTATAGGTATACCTAATTCTAATTCTAATTACATTATTACTAATATTACAAACACAAAGTTTTTTTACCTTTAATTATTAAGTGTTTGCTGTGATAGTCAGTGATAATGATGGTAAATGATTTTCAACTTTTTTAATTTCAAAAATATTCTTGATAAATTAAATTAAAGGGCTGAGACTTTAAAAAATATTTTTTTGTGTTTTTCACTCTACTCATTCACTCACAGAATAAGTAGTGTACCTATAATAATAAATATAATTGAAAACTGTAAAACTCAAAATATGTGGAAGAGCATAATTGCTCAATAGTGCTAACGTACACTATAAAGTCCAACGATAACATTGCATTGGCGTTGCATAATATTTACTGATAATTTATCTATATCTTCTATTGTAATTTTCCATTATGTTTCTTTTATTTCAGTTGGTGAAAATTGTGTTATTTGCAAGGCAAAATGTAAAATTCAGGTAATTATTGCAATTGTATCTACTATCTACTTAATTTTATTCAATAAAATGGCTATTACTTTACTACTGCTGCTTTATATATTTACCTTAATTCCTTAAGGCATACTATTTACCTAATGCATGTACAAACAAATAGAAATTAAATTAGCCTACCCTTACCCTTACCTACCAAGAATTATTGATCAATTTTTTTACTTTCAGTGTTTTTAATAAGTTTTTATCATAATTATACCTTTCTTGTTGGTTGAATTATAGGAATTGACAGCAGAATCTCCAGTTGCAATTAAGGCTTACTTTTCAAACCCTGTCGATGGCTTAAAAGAAGCTTTAAATCAATA
>JAQIXA010002037.1:0-20134 GCA_034699045.1 Nanhermannia cf. coronata Gr-Ori-00579 | reverse complement strand
AAAATGAAAATGGTAAAGTGTGCATGACCTAAAGTCGTTGGTAAAGCGTCGTTGTTTAAATGTGTAAGTTTTTAAGTTGATGTTCTTAAGCGAATGTTTTTAAGTCATAGAATCACTAGTACCCTACCTAGTATACTATGATATCTTGAGGCATTATCTTTCATCTATTATTCTATCAATAGAATCTACTTTTAAAAACCGAAAGAACTTCAAAAGTCAGTTTTTTTTGAGAAATTTAATGCATTTGACAACCCATCTGGGAGAATTTTGTTTGACAATCATACCATAAAAATTCCAATTTGAATTTCTTCGTATCTTGTGTGACAATCTTGGAGAAATTGGGCCAATTTTGATCTACTTTTTGCCATTAAAACTAAACATCATTGTGTCTATCTATAAGGCTTGCACATCCTCCTTTGAGTATTTGAATTATTCATGTTTTTTCTACTCGTATAAAAAAAGTGATCTGATCATTTTCGAATATTTCAAGTTTTTAAAGCTTATCTTATCAAGGCCTTTAGGGAATCTTATAGCTTTAGGCTTCAGTTAGTTTTTAAATTTTCTATTCTTAATCTTATTGTATTACTATACTATCATATATACAGATAGACTCAATTTTAGGTTAGAAATATGAGGGTCTCAAATGAAATTTTGCACTTGGTTAAATATGCGGAAATAAAGTAATTGAAAGGGTAATCAATCGTGAGTATTTGTAGAGAAATTGAATTATTAGATTATAGATAATATAGTAGGTTTTGGAAAATTTTATCTTGACGTTTTCTACCTATTTACAGATAGAGTGAAATTTGCAAATTTTGCAAAAGAAATTCAGACCTCTAGGTCGGCCAAAATGGCCTTTGAACTTTGATTTCTTTTATTTTTAATCACTATAAAGTACAGTATAGGGTACTTGAGTACATATTGAAATGACATTTTTGAAGATTTTTTTTGAAATATTTAACTGACTGTGGCTAAAACTGTGAGTAATTTTTCGAGTGCTTTCTCTTCCTCTCTAGTTGGTGGGAAATGTTCAACTGTTCCATCTTTTAGGTAAATGACTCCAGGCTCGTATATTCTGGTATATTTAGCTCGTAGCTTTTTGTAATGACGATATTTTAGATAGAAATAACATGCACCTCCTGTAAATTAAAAGACTTGTGATTAATCTCTTCCCTATTTTGGTTGAATTTATCCCTGTATAGTTGGTCTAACTTTACCATTTTACCATATGAAAATAACTCAAAATATTAAGCTTATTCTTAGTCTTGGCTAGATTAGAATTTTTAAATAATTTTGGATTAATTACATACAGGGGTTAAGTTAAACTAAAAATATAGGGGCTAATTCAACCATAATATTTTAAGCTTATTATAAAAATAAATCTAATTACTGCCTAGATTAGTTATAAGATAGTAAGTTATAAATGCAAACCAAAGCAAACGAAAAATAAAATAAAAACTGGAGTAAGTAGTACAGCGACTATAATTGTATTATATCTGGTCCTTTCGGTCCAACGCCAGTGTTTTACATCCAGCCAAAGGCACTGAAATTATATAAAAATGACAATTTCTTCAAATATGTAAGTAGGGGTAGATTAGAGACAGTTTGAATGTATTTTTGAAATTTGGAAAATTTTCAGAAAGTAGTTAAAATAATATGAAGATTTTGAGATTCGGCTAAAGTTTTTCAAAATATTCTCAAAATTTTGACTGAAATCCATGTTTATCTTATAGAATATTACCTACCGTGTAAAAATTATAAATTTTTTTATAAGCCCAAAAAAGATCTTTTTTTTTAAACTTAAAAATTGATTTAACTGACTCTAAATGTGTTCCAAAAATAAGGATCATCACAACTTAATCTTGAGATAACTTCATCGTCCGTTTCAGCTCTTTCGGTTACACTTACACCTGCATCTACCATCTCAATCTCTTCAATAGTATTTTCAATTTCAATTTCAATATCCTAAAATGATAAATCTCAAATCACACAAGGTACTAATCCTAAGACTCAAATTTAATAGCATCCCTATTTTGGTTGAATTTACCTCTATAATTTTGGTCTAACTTTATCCCTGTATGAAATTAGCCCAAAATTTTTTAAGTTTAGTTACATATTAGGTTAGGTTAGGTAAGGATTTAAGAAAAATTAGGGTAAATTCAACCAAAATTGGTTGAGATTACACTTAAATCGGAGCCTTTTAAATTCTATCGAAAAAATACAAATTTTCTGACTGACCTTAACTTTGACCAAAATAGTGGTTCTATCTCTTTCATAATCATATTCCTTTGCTAATTTCTTATAACTTTCATAATTATAATCTGGTGAGTCCGAGTCGAAAGCAGCACGAGCATTAATCACTGTACTTAATAAGGTAAAATTTACGATTTTAACTAAAATTAAGGATTTTAGGACACTTTTACACATTTTCAAATAGATAAAGAGTAGTAGTAGTAGAGCAAAAATTTACCAAAATTAAGTCTTTTTTGTATTTTTTCATAAATCTCTATAGGTTTATTAACGAAATTATCATCTGTTTACATAACCTACGGCTTATAAAGGATAAAGATTTAATTTCATCTCTATTTTGGTTGAATTTACGCCTATATTTTGGGTCTAACTTTACATCTGTATGAAATTTACTCAAAAAATAAATAAAAAAAATACTCTCTACCCTAATCTAATCAAAACTTGACTAATCTTAAGAAATTTGGGTTAATTTCATAAAGAACAAATATAGGGGTAAATTTTACAAAAATGGGGACGAATTTAAACTATTTATCCTACCTATATTGTTGATAGTACCTTCCTTACATTGAAAAAATTGATTTTTTTGCAATTTTTTTGCAAATTTTGTTAGCTTTTTCCAGATACTTGAGCCCTTCATTAAATTAGGTGAAACTGTATAATTAATTACCCTTTGTAACTTGACCTTGTGCAAACTTTTTGCTGGAAATTTGGAAATAACATAAGCATTTATGGTTCCAAGATAAGAGGTTTAATGTGAAATTTGGAACATGATTCTGGAGGGTTTTATCTTTAAAGATTAGCTGGAAAATGAGCTGAAAACTTTCACCATTTCAGTATAAGAAAACAAATAAGCAGGCGAGTTAGTTGAGCCAATAATAATCAATTCATGTCTGCTAAAATGCTAAAATTTCAGTGTAGAATTCTCATGAGATTCAAATTCTCAAAAACTAGTAGAATAAGCAAAATTACATGGGTTTCTTACATCACTAGTACTGCAACTGTTGTATAGTTTACTAGTTTTATCATATGGGAAACTTTTATTTTTTTGCTAATTTTCCACACTTCATTTATCTGAAATTGATCTCGAAAATAAAATTAAATGGTCCAAATTCAAATTAGAAACTTGACTAAATGTTCTTTAAGCAAAGATATAAAAACCCAACTTGATCTTTTTTGTCAATAATTTAGAAAATTTTAGAATATTGGTTCCCTTTAAGGATCCCCTAAATTCCCTTAAAGATCCCCTAATAGGATCCTATTTTTAAAGGGTTAATTTACTCACTTCAACTAGTAGAAAAAATAGTTTTCTAAAAAAACTTTCACAAAAAGCATATTTAGAAAAGTAAAGTTTACATAAAAACCTTACTTACCTTACAATGTTATATTAACATAAGAGTATTAATAGTAAGTAGATATACCTACTTAGATACATACTTACTGATATTAAGCTTGGTTTCAATTTTCAATCTCTTTAATCAAACCACAGGGTTTCATTTCAGAATTTCAGCTCCCGTAAAAAAAAGCTCTTAAAAAAACTCAAAGTAAACTTTCATTTCATTTCTCAAGTTTTTAAAAGCCCTTACATTTATATTAGCCAATCCTAGGCTCCTTTCCTAATGAAAGCAAAAGTCTAAAAATATAATTCTAGGCACGTCATATTACAGATTTTGGATTTTTTTCCACTGGGTGAATGAAGCGAGCCCAAACTATTCAACGTTGTTTGCAATTTGTCTGTCTGTCTGTTTGTTGGAGAGATAACTCGTAAAGTAAGCACTGGATAGGAACAAATTTTAACCAAATTGGTATAAAGGACCCTTATAGGGTCTAGTTGAGCCATTTTGACAAAAATATCAAACCTTGCGATTTTGCGGACCTTGAAAGGGGTCGCAAAAATTTTGATTTTGTAAAAATGTTCCCCAGAGTCTGAAATGCAAAGTTACAATCTGGTCAATGTTTCGTACAAAGAGCTGCTTTGCTTGCCCAATTTATAATCAACTGCTTTTTAGCAGTTGATTAAGTCCTAGTATACGAGTAAATAGCTAGTAGCTAGTACCATTTTACTTATAGTGTAGCTATCTATTTACCTAACTTTTTTGAAAATTCCTATCAAACATAAGGGTAGATAAGAATAGTTCGGAAACTATTTTGAAAATTTGAAGAGCCTATTTTGAGCTGAATCAGTTACTATTTTGGCCTGAAATTTGACTATCTCTAGATCTACCTAGATGTAAAAATTCAGGTCGAATTTACAACTACATAACAACCAAAAACTGACTTTCCAAATTTCAAAAAGAGCTCAAACTTCCCTAATCTACCCCTATATATGTATATAGATAGATAAAGTAGACTCAAATTCATTTAAAACTATCTGATTGAAAGTAAAAGCTAATTAGTTTTTAGCTTGAAAATTCATATGCCTGAACTTTTGAACCTAACTTTGTAAACAGTCTGTATTCTGTATATGTCAGTATACGAATAAAAAAATAAAAATACATTCTATAGATTTATAAATTGAAAGAAAATCTTTCAATCTGGATTTTCATAGCTGAATCGACTAAAATATTTAAGTCAAATGCAAGACGTGTCATTTAAATTTATAGGTAAAGTAATTTACATGAACACATCCCATGTGGACACTACAACATACCTATATAATAAAAGTGGCACAATTTACCTAGTATTTTGAGCTTTTGGAATTTAATTTTCAATAATTAATAATGTGTGATCAAAATTTAGTCTTGATAAATATTTCTAAATCTCCAAATTTGGTTAAAATCGGTCAAGTAGTTTTCGAGTTATGCCGTGAACAGACATACAGACAGACAGACAGACAAAGTGCAAGCAAAGTTGAATAGTAAGTGCTCGCTTCGCTCGCACAATGCGGAATAAAGCCCTTTTTATGCACACATATTGAATCCAAAAAAATTTATAATTATTCATTTTTATTCACCATCATTTAATATCTTTTTTTTTGTTCCTCCATTTTACATAATTTCTTACATAGATATTCTTGTATTACATAGTAGATTTATAGTGTATTTAACACAAGTTAATTATAATTAATTAATGGTAGTATTTCTTCATTTTTTCCCCTCAGAGTATGTTTTTTTTGACGATGACAAACAAATAATGGTCAATATTATAGAAGTAGATCGGTAATGCATTTTTATATGACTTACTACGATAGAGTTCTTAATATCAGTAGTAGATGTCATAAACTTATTATATAGTAGTATTTTTAAGTAGGTATTTGAAATTGTATTTTTTTTACAAGATTAAGATTATGTTTATGTAAAGGTAAGGTGAGATCTCTTAAACACAAAAATTATAATTAGATAATAACTTAATTATTTCATAATATTTTGATATATTTGACCTAACATGTACTTATCTTAAAGGTATATATTATATATATATATTAATTTATATTGATAACAAACAACAACTTTTTAAAATCTCTTTTTTTCCTTATATCTTAATCTTAATTATTATAATTTAACAACAAACATTACTTATTTTAGTATTAATTATTAAATATAAGTAATAATTAATAAGTTTGGTGGTGGTAAACATCAAGTTTGACCTTAATTAACTTATTTATAAATATAAAATGTCTCTTTTTACCTCAAAATTAAAGGTTTTTCTTAATAATTAATCTTAATTAATTCTTATTTCTTAATTAATTAGAAGGTAATTGTCTTCATATAAACTAAATAAGGTAAAAAGCAAATGAACCAAAGATACCGAGGGTATTTCAAAATTTGAGGACAATTGTAATAAGAAGGTAACTTAATTAAATAATAATAATTATATAATATAGTTAATTAATTAATAATCATAAATGTGAAAAAATGTATTAATTAATTAAAAGGAGACACGAAAAAAAATGACGAGATTTGGTTAAAGCTTTGAAAATTCCTGTAGTGCATGCAATGCATTGTCATTGTAATAATTAACAAATAAATAGTCATTTTTTATTAATTAAGATAATTAATTAATTATTAGCACCACTAATGTATAATCTCAGGTGTCAAAAACTCAAATTAGAATATGTAATTAACTTATGTACAATTAAATAAATATGGAAAAGGTCCTTAATAAATAAAAAGCTAATAATAATTATATTTAATTAATTATAAATATGTATTTACTAGAGATAATTGAAGCACCAAGAATCTAAAAACCAGAATTTTTCAGTATCTTCAAAGGGGTTTTTTTGAATATCACTTATTTTTTGGGGGGTCACTTTCACTCGAGAAAGGTCACATTTTTAGACCAATAATTCACACCTTATCCTTATATGCCTGTATTATAATACCTATTATAGTATGTTAAAGCTATTTAAATACAATTTAATACGAATTAATTAACTTGTTTAATTAATTGTATAATTTGTACGAGGTAGACGAATAGTTTTTCCAAAAAGATTTTTATATTATTTTTATATCATGATATTAATTAAAGATAAGTATCAGATTTCAGGTCCTCAGTTTCCCTTTGACATATTCACTATGATCTAATTAATAAAGGTTTTTGACCTATGACCTAATTATTACTAACTATACTATCGACCTATCCATATAGTGCTAAAAATGTCTTTAAACCCATCTCCTATTATATTATGTACAATTTAAATTGACTAAAATTAAGTTTTTTAAAGCAAGGCACAAAAATCAGGAATTAAATTAAATTAAATTCGATTCCTTTGTTGAAGAGAATTTGCATTCTAATTTACCATACAAGTATAATTATATAAAGTAATTTTTACGAATCTAAAAAATATACCTAATTTTTATAGTTTTAATGAAGATTTTCGATATAAAATTTAGAGAAATATAAAAGATTTCAGTTGATTTAAGAAGTACATTAGAAAATATGTCATATGGCACAATATCAATGATCTTTGACTAATCTATATCTATCTAAACAAGGGAACAGAACCTAACTGTATCCTCTGACTAGGATTTGTGACATAGTAGATAGGATCAATAGAAATCCCAAGAAACTGTCAATTTCACAGGTTCTGGAAATACTACAGTTTTTTTGTCCCAAAATCTCATTGAAATTTAGAATAATATTGTTAATTTGAGGTTCCAAAATATGAATATTTTTCGAAATTTTGTTAAAAATCTTTTGATTTTTAAAGAATTCTTGCTTAAACTCATACAGTCTGGCCCAAATTTCGAAAATTTGGTCAAAATTTTGTACAATTTTTTGATGAAAATCTCTAGCAAAAAATATAGGAAAATACAAAAATCAAACTTTGAAATGATTTTTCGGCAAAAATTTTGTGACTTTTAAACATTTTCGGCGTATTTTCGACATATTTTTGCGTATTTTTGGGCATATTTTGCATTTTTTTTAAACTTGAGATTTTGATGACCCGATGAGTCAAAAACCATGGTATTTCAAGTACCATTGAAATTGACTAAAAAAGGTTTCCAGTTCTTGAAACCTCTATTGATAAGGTATATTTTCCACTATATCACAAACCAAGTTCCAGGTATACAAGAAGAAGTGTTCCCTCGTGAGTATGACTATAACATTACCAATTTAGAATTGTAATTTTTTTTAAAGACAAATTGTTTCAAAGTTCGGAGGTTTATATATATATATCGATTATACCTTACATTTTAACTTAAATTACTTAAATATTTTTATACCCTACTATACGAGTATTACCTAACCTAAATGACTAGAACTACTTAATTTAAGTAATAGTAGTAAGTACTTTAGAATTTGTAATAAAAAGATTTATTCTCCTTAAAATTTATGAATGTGTGTTTATGACAAATGGTATAGTCATAATATTAGTAAAATTTGACTTGTACTAATATTATTACCTACTCAAGACATAAAAACTCCATTTTTTTCCAGGATTTATCCAGGATTTTTTTTATCGAAAAATCGAAACTTATAATAAAGTTAAAAGGAAATAGGAAAGTAGTCTTTTATTTTTTTTATGATCATCAAAAAAACAGGGTTGGGTTTCTCGGTTCTCGATATTTTATGATCTAATTTGCATTTTGATAATAAAAATTTCTCTCTCAACATGCTCTCACTCTCTCTAGTAGTTCTTGAAATACCTTTTTTTGGAAATATAACTTCAAATTCAATGACAATAAGACATTTGGACAATAGTTATAATCGTCAAAAATCACAAATTTTCGAATTCTGGCAGAAATTTTACCCAAATTTTGACTAAAGTTCTCAAAAAGTATCAAAAAAGTCCAAGATTTTTTAGCTTTTAAATGAAATTTGGATCGAAATTTTGACTTTATTTTGACATTTTGCCTTATTTTAACTGATATTGGAATTGGATTTTTGCCCAAAATTTTCAAAATTTTATCTAATTTTTTGTTAAAAATTTCTAGCAAAAATGATTATTATATCAGTAGGTGATAGTAATTCAAGATCTTTGAAATTTTTCGATAGAAATTTTGCAACTTTACAACATTTTCGGCGTATTTTTGCATATTTTTGGGCCTATTTGGCATTTAAAATAAAAATTCTCAAATTTTTTGATATTTTGCAAAATTTTACTCTTAATAACACCTCTAAAATTCTTGAACCAAATGTCTTATACCATATTATGATCCTGATTTGAATATAAAATCCTTTGTTAAATATCGATTTAAATGTCCAATTAAGGTTCAATTACGATAAGAAAACATGTTCTAAAAAACACTACAGAATAATGTAAAGATACTCTAATAAAAGGTATTTCTATAAATCGAATCAAATTACGGTCTTGTTCATTTTAAAATCTTCAAAATCTTCAAATTTTATCACAAAAAATTCACTCATTTTTTCAATAAAGGTCGATCGATACTCAATTTTTTACACAAAATATTCAAGTTTTTTTTGGGCCGATTTCATGATTACTTTTTTCTTACATACATAAATACCACTATATAGTAGTATATAGTAGTAAGTAGTAAGTACCTTAACAGGGGATTTAAATGCATTTTTCTTGATTAATTAAATATTTAAATATAATTATAATTATAATTATTTAGTAGTAGTATGTAATATAGTATTAGAGAAGGAAGAATTGAAAGGGATATTGGCTTGGAATGAATGAACAATTCAATTAAAAATCTCATTTAAAGTTAATTTATAAATTATCCAAAAAAAATTCTTAAAATTGAAGCAAATATACAGCCCACATTTTTACTACTCAAATTAAGGTCTAATTTACATGTAAGTACCTAGTGTAGTACTAGTAGTGTCTAAAATTCTAAAAATTCTAAAATATTGATTCTTATATTGTCTTTCATGATTGAGAAACTCATATTGTAAAATGAGTAAAAACCCTAAACTAGATATCTAACCTAAAAAGGTAAAACCAAAATTTTTTGAAATTTTAGAATATTTTGGCCATTTTTTGTCGACTAGATTCGAAAATTCCAAGTAGATCTGCACGTACTGTACTCACTTTTTTTAAGAGTCACGTTCATACTGTAAAAGAAGAAGACAACTAATTGGTTTCAAAATAGGCAAAACAAAAAAGATATGATTTTTAGTTCAAGATTCTATTGAAGTCACTTTTTCACTTTTTTTTCTTTTCAAGTATGAAAGTGTTGTAGATTGTAGTAGATACTTAAGTTTACAATATTATTTTAAAGGGTTACTTGTAAGTCTGAGTTTGTGTGTTTTTTTGGCTTTTGGCATTGGACATTTTCTTAAATAAATTGTTTCATTTAATTAAGTAGTAGTACTTAGTAGTAGTAAAAGAATGGCATTTAGAATCCGGACACATAGCCTGAAAAAAATTGTATTATTTATAATATTAGATATTTATACTTGCTAAATATTGCTAAAGGATATCTTTGTATTATAATTGGCTTTCTGGCATTTATATGAGCTTTAACATGGCAAAGGCCTGAAAGCCGAAGAGATCCTTTAAGGCCCTTTACCCATACACCTAAAGACTAAATTCTGCTACATGTATTTCTGCCACTAATCAAATCCATTTGATTGGCCGAAATACATGTGGCAGAATTTAGGCTTTAGGTGTATGGGCAAAGGGCCTTAAAGCAATTTTAATTTCATCCCTATTTTGATTGAATTTACCCCTATAACCTCAAAAAAATTCAGTTTAGTACAAGTTAGATAAGTTTAGAGTTAGAGGTCAAAATAGATCAAAAATAGCTGTTTTTGATCTAGATCAAAATTATAGGGATAAATTCAACCAAGATAGAGATGAAATTAAATCGTAGGTAGTTAATTAAAATTAATTAATATACCGTAGGCTTCCAGACTGGACATGAGGACGTAGAAGACCCAGAGTGAGAAGAGTAGGATGGCTGTGGGGATTTTCAAATTTCGTGGACCACCAAGCTCACCACCGCCAAAGAAGGGGTGACGACGGGCCATCATGACAGCGATCCTGGAACCGCAAAAAATCATCAATAGGGACAATTGATACTAACTAGATGAAATTCTTTTAAATCCGAAAATTATGATAGAAATGTTACAAAAAAATACTTTACTCCAATATCAACTTTGAAACGATTTTTCGATAGAAATTTTGCAACTTTACAAAATTTTCGGCGTATTTTCGACATATTTTTGCGAATTTTTGGGCATAAAATTTTAGAACCAAATGTCCTATATTATCAGTATGATCCTGATTTGAATAAAATCGTTTGTAAATATCGAGTTAAATGTCCAATTAAGGTCCAATTATGACAAGAAAATTTGGTCTAATGAAAAACGCTATAGAATACTCGTACTATGCTTTCTTAAAAAAGATATTTTGCAAACTTTGCAAAAAAATTATTGAAATTGAAAAGAGTACCTAGAGGGGTATTGAAATCATAATCTAAAGCTGATAAAATTGAATACAAATTTTTTCATTTATGATTAAGATCAGTAATTATAATCATAATAATAATTTTTTTAAATAATTACTTGCCTATACCTTAGAGTACCTACTGATAATAGGCTATTTATGAATATTTTTAAGATGAAAAAAACTCGACTTACGCGATGAAAGCGACTGACACGAAGAGTGTGACTGAATATCCCAAACTGCAATTTAAAAACAAAATAATATTTGTATTATATAGGTAATCACAATTATTAGAAGTGAAAAATTCTGAGTGCTTAATATTTATATCTATTGTACGTATCTTTAATTAGTTACTTATTTGAGTGTAGAGTAAAATTCAAGGCTTACACACAATAGATAAAAATTTGTATATTTTTAAAAACTCAAACCACAGTCTGTCTAATATCCGTAGATTGTAACTCAAAAGACTCAAAATTTCGAGAAAAAAATCATTTTTATACAACAATAAGTAATATCTACTTCTATTAGGCATAACATTGGTAGCTCAGTTGTCTTGCTATAAATTTTAAGTATAATCTTTTTGTAAATAATGAGAATGGGGTAAATTAGTAAGCTTTTGAAGTCTGATTTCA
Source organism: Nanhermannia cf. coronata Gr-Ori-00579 (assembly GCA_034699045.1). Lineage (NCBI taxonomy): Eukaryota > Metazoa > Arthropoda > Arachnida > Sarcoptiformes > Nanhermanniidae > Nanhermannia > Nanhermannia cf. coronata Gr-Ori-00579. The sequence continues at coordinate 8,455 of JAQIXA010002037.1, read as the reverse complement.
ATCAAAAATAATTAACGATTTTTGAAGAACAAAAGCTTTTTAAATCTGATTATTTCCTTTTCCTAAACTAATTCCTTTTTTTATACTTATTAATCAAGTTAATTCCTTTGTTTTGTTCGAATTATTGATCAAATATTAAATTAAATTAAAATAGTATTATGAAAAAAGTACCTTCCAGGTTGTACTCTGAACACACCGCAGGCATTAGCTCCCTTATACACAGGCCCGCATTTTTCCGGATGAAAGAAATGATAAAATGCCGCAATCGTCCATGCAATCCTATACAGGAAAATCATCAAAAATTATAAAAATTTATTATTCAAATTAAGATTATAATTCATATCATAATCAAGTTTTCAAGTATATCTTCGGGTTATAATAGGCTCTCTGGCTTATATAAATATATGAGGTTTGACATGCAAAGGCCTAGAGATTTTTTAGAGATTTTGAACAATCGATTCCATATATCTATTCTTAGCTTTAAAATTCTGAATAATTTGTCAATTCAATTTCCATTTCGGAGGTTATATCAAAATTTTGAATTTTTTTTCAAAATTCCAAGGCCTTTGAATGATAAACCCCTTTTAAAGGCCAGAAAGCCCATTATAACCAGAAGAAAATATTCTTTGAATTTTTTTTGTAAATTTTGAAACTGACCCGATTCCAAGGAAGACATTGACGGCATTACTTCCGGTCACATTTCCGATTGAGGCATCAGCATACTCGTCCTGGATGGCGGCCACTTTACTCGCAAAAGTATCTATACCCGCCAGGGAAAAAGAAAGAAAATCCAATTTAACTACATTTTTTAATTAAAAATTAGTCGTCTTAAATTAAGTTACGAAATATCTCTCAAGCCCTAAAGATAAAAGGAAAAGTTCTAAACATTGAACCATTTTATATCTATCTTATTTTTATATCAGAATCCGAAGCATATTTTCATATAATTTTACTCATTTTTGTCAAATATATTGCCTGTGAAATCAAGGTCAGAAAGGTTATAGGGTTGAATACTGTTATAGGGCCTTTTATTTAAAATTGCAAACATTTTGATTCTAAAAAAAGTTTCAAAGTCTTAGGCTTTCCCTAAGGGTGTCTTTGAAATCAAATTATAAATCCAATCCAAGCTTAGTAGTTAGTAAGTAACTGTGTAAAAGAAATGGATTCTATTTTTAGACCCAACGTGATCCTTGGCACTGGATTATTCACCTATTTTTAACTTTTTCCATCATCAGTGTCTTTAGCAGACTCTAATACTATACTAGTACAGATACAAGTATCTATTACTTTCTCATCTTAAAAAAGATATCTTATACTCGTATCTTTAATATTATTACTAGTACAGGGTCTTCCAGAATAGGATGACGAAAATGCTTAGGCTTTAATATATATAAGACCAGATCGGATTTTTGAAGTAAGATATAAAATCGGTAGGAAATTTAACGGAGATCGTGAATCTGGAAACCTCTTGATGCTGAGATTAGCAGGTCAAAAGTAATGGGTCAATGAACTCAAGACTTTCTCCGGAGAAAAATTGAGTAAGGTCAAAATTGCTCCAAAAGATTTCAATTGTCAAAATTTACGATTCTCAGGCACAATAAAATGCTCTAAAACAGTAAATCTTGCCATTTACTTTTAAGTTTTTTGGAGCAATTTCGGCCTTTGAAAATTTTTCTCCCTGGAAAAGTCCTGAGTTGATTAATCTATAACTTTTGACCTGTAATCTTAGCATCAAAAGGTTTACAGATTCGTGAACTCCGTTAAATTCCCTCTCGATTTCATATCTAACTTTTCAAATCCAATCCTATCTGTACTATATTTAAGCCTAAACATTTTCACCATCTTATTTTGGAAGACCCTGTACATATAAGTTCTAAAGTAGGTACTAGTACTAGCACAAGTTTTTGTATTTTAGATTTGAAGAGTATTAAACCTTACACAAGACAAATAGAAGTCTAATGGGGAAAAGGTATTTAGCCGATCCGATTCTCAAAAAAAAAACTTCGACCCACTCATTTTTCCAACATCATAAAATAACTTTTTAGATTTTTTTATTACCTACCTACGTACTTTCTATACTGTACATGTTACAATACCATACTATACATAGTTTCTCTTGTAATAGATATTTTGTAGTTTTTTTTGTCAAAAACAAAGGATTTTTTTGCAATTTATTGTTTAAAAATCACAAGTTTTTTCAATTTTTTAAGCAAAATCTCTAGATAATGATCAAAACTTGAGAGATTTTAAGTAGGAGTTGAAAGGTTTATCGAGGTACTTGCATTTTTATTAACTTTTTATATCAAAATACAATATAGTTCAAATGATCAGTAAAAGCTAACGGTCGTTAAAAATGTACTTTGTAGAGAAAAGTTCCTTATAAAGAGGCTCTTTATCATCTAAATCCTTTTTTACAATGTCTTTTTACTAGGATTTGGTAACTTACAGAAAAAGAAACAAATAAAATAGTACTTTATAGAGAAATTTCGCTTTATAGGTAGCTTTAAATATGGATTTGAAGCATTTTAAAGAGACTTTTTTTTACCTGGAACACTGGTACCCAAAGCTACGATGGCGATAGCAGTCACAGAATCCTTCATACCGATAGTACAACCCCTGAAATTATCAAAAAATAGTAAATTTTTGCAAATTTTTCTAAAAAATTTTGACTTACAAATGAGAAGCCAAATCTCCGATAATAGCTGTTAATGCACCAATACACAGGATTGATACGACAAAGGTCACGTAGCCATCCAAGATGTCTAGTATAATACAATATAAGTACAAGTTAAGAAATTTTTTCTAAAAAAATTGACCCATGTCAATTTTTAACTACCTGTTGGTGGTACAAAAGCGAAAATAACTTTCCAGAAAATGGTCAAGAAATGCATCACGTAGTCGCCACAAGTAGGCTGAGAAGGCTCTGCTTCTTCACCATCTTCACCTTCTTCACCACCTCCATCATCTGGAAATTCCAAAAAATTTCGAGAATTTTAGAAAAAAAGCACAATTTTTACTAAAAATCGAAAACTCTGAAAAAAACTGAATTTTGAAGTCAAATTTTTTAAAACTCGGAATTTTTTGTCGTTGATTTTCTATAAGATTCATCTCGTCCTTAGTTGGTACAGGATTTTTTTTTAATTTTCCATTTTGAAAACCTAGATTTCTAATATCCTAAATGGACGAAATGATCAAATGGACGAAATCTAGGATTTCAAATACTTAAGTTTAATCTCATCCCTATTTTGATTGAATTTAGCCATATAACTCCTGTATGAAATTAATCCAAATTTTTTTAGCTTATTGTTAGATTAGCTTAGGTTAAGATTTTTAAAAAATTAGATTAATTTCATATCAAATATTTTATAGGGGTAAAGATAGACCAAATATATAGAGATAAATTCAAACAAAATAGGGTAGAGATTAAATCAGAGCCATTTCAAATTGAAAGAATCTGCGAATCCAATATCAATTTTAATTTAAAAAATTTTTTTTTGATTTTGATCAAAAATTAAATTTTTTTGAGGAATTTCAATAAATCTAATTAACCTACATGTGAGTGTCTACTAAATCCTCAAATTGTAAAATAATAAGCCTTTAAAGTGCTATGTATTAGTATTGTATAAATTGTATCATTAAAAATGTAAATAGAGTACAAGTTAATTGATTCAAAGTTGACTACTGGGAGCCATTTGGGTCACTTGCACTAATTAGGGTGATAGATCTCGTCCAGATTTATCAATCTATCTGTACTTATACAATAATAGTATATACCTACTACATAGACCCATTTTTCCAATTCAATCCAACCATTAATCTTGACCTAATTAAAATACGCATTTCTAATTGAATTGACATTTTGCCCAAATTTTTTCCCACATTTTAAATCAGATTCTAAAATATCGTCTATAAGAAATCTTTAGATTTGAAAAGCTCACAAATTACCTATCTCAAATTATCAAAAAGAGTTTAGAGATTTTAACTTTTAACTTAAATTCCATTTGAAGAATAACATTGAATAACATTAAAAATAACATTTTGCTTATGGTTAGACATTATTTTATTAAGTTACAAAATATAAGAAATAAGAACCTTTACTTAGAAAAGAATTTTTAAGATACCGGTCCCATTCAACTAAAGTCTAAATTCTGCCACATGTTATCAAATGGCCTTTTTTGGGGGACTTCGGTCGGAAAAATCTCTTTAAGTACTCCACGAAGAGACTTGAAACTTTTTTTTATTATATCATATCCGTAAACACATTTTATACGGAAATAATGCGGTAACACCTTTTTAATTATAAAGTCCTAAGTACTTAAAAAACCTTTGCTTATCTTGTATACTTTTTTTTACATCGTACCTGAATTTTTTATCAAAATTTCAATTACGCATTTCTGTGTAAAATGTGTCTACGGATATAATAAAAAAAGTTTCAAGTCTCTACGTGGAGTACTTAAAGAGATTTCTCCGACCGAAGTCCCACAAAAAAGGCCATTTGATAACATGTGGCAGAATTTAGACTTTAGATGTATTTGCTCCCTTATCAATGTTGTACTTGATGGGGCTAGATTGATCGAAAAATTCTATCAAAGTATCCCCCATAACCCATAGCCATAGCTATAATCTATATTGCTTAAGGGGTTACATTTGATCTACCTATATATCAAAGTAACCCCAAGCTTCTAGAATTGATTCCATTTTCAACAATGTAACTACCTATTATCTACTTTTATTTTAAAAATTACAGAAATTGAATTACCTATTTAATTAATTTCCCTATTAAATGATTAGTTATCAAATTATTATAAAATTGGCACAATAAAAATAACCTAACTATCTACTTATAAATCTTTAAATATAATTTCTAATTGAATTGTACCCTGGCCTAGCCTTAATAATTAGCCAAAAGTAGGCTAGAATAAGAAGTAGGTACTTATTATAGATAGGTATAATGTATTATGTATAGTATGTAACCAATTTGATTTTGACCAATTTGAGATTCCAAATATGATAACGGTTTGAATCATACCGTTTGATGCTAATATTAACAGGTCAAAAATTATACTACCTATACGTTTTCAAATTTGTAAAAGAAAAATTGCAAAATTTCGTCAAAATTGCTCCAAAAAGTATCAAAATTTATGATTCCCTGGCATAATATCTATATAGCTCAAAAACAGTACTTAGGTAATTTTAACATTTCAAACATTTTGGAGCAATTATAATCCTAAATCCTATTACAAATTTTTAAAAAATCCTCCATTTCTTGAGTTCATTAACCTTATAAATTTTGACCTGTCTGTTCCACACATTAAAATAATATATACTAGGTCCATTTAGGATAATAAAAATATATAATATATTCTACGTACCTAGGTATATTAAATTTTAAAAATATTGGAATCTTACTGACTTGACTGAGGATGAGTACCCTACTTTTAGTAAGAACTAAAATATTTTGTTTTCATGAAAATGTAATTTATTTACAAATATCAAAAAATGTACGAGTAATACACAAATTGAGCTAATTTTAATAAAACTATATGAGTAGCTAATAGATTATTTTCGGTAAACAAATTTTAAAAAATTATTTCATTATCTTAATTAAGCGTATGTATTTGTGTAACTAAAGTTGGTTTAGTAGAAAAATTGTGTACATAAAGTACTAATCCTAATCCTAAGTACCTATACAATATTTGAATTTTAACTAGTCAATCGTTAACGTTAATTATTTAACTTTGATATTAATTATGATTATGATTATGATAAATCAATAGAAAAATATAATATTTTACTTTTGAAAATATCTACATACTTATTAAATTGTTGTATTATAACTACAAGGGATTATTAAATGTAATTGTAGGTCATACTTTTAGCTTTTAATAATACATCTAATCTAAAATAAATCTAAAATAAAGTTATATAATAAGTAGGTATTGGTACTGATATAAGATAAGAAATAATACTAAAGAGTAAACCTGAAACCTTTTTTTTCTAATCTGTCGATCGAGTTTAGTTATAAAAATTATTCTACTTATTATATAGTTTGTACAAATTGTAAATAATAAAAAGATTTTTCGATTGTTTTTTTTGGTATCATTCTTCATAATTATATAATAGACCAATGTTAAAGACTTTTTATATTATATTATTATTATATTGCTTAAATATTTGACCATTATTGTGAAATTATCAGATATCGAAGATTAAAAAAAGTACTTACATAATATGATTTTGTATTGCAATGATGTGAGAACAATTAAATTTCAGTTAGAATCGATGAATTGAATAATTTTACCTGATCCTCTTCTTTTTATACACTGATTTTAAAATGGCTCGGTCACTATCATTCATCCTGTAATTTTGAAGATTTCTCAAAATCTACAAAATCAATAACATTTGCATCATTATTCATTAGATAGCATAAAAATTAAGGTAAAAAATCTTGATTGGTGTATAATTATTAATTATAAGTATATACAGATTAGTATCTTAATTACCTTTTTAGTAAAGTTCTCTGTAATTATAATAAATTAAAATTAAACAAAATTGTTAATATATACTTACTTAATAAATATATCTTAAAATTGAGATTGCATATTTACCTCTCTTACTCTGCCAACTTCGATCTGGTAGTGGATCCTAATAAAAAGTAAAAGTAAAATATATCCATACCATACCATACCATAAAATTAAAATGTATTATAATTTGCTCTTACATCTCTTGAGTTATCAATCTTTTTCCAAAGTGAATTCCCTTTAATTTCATGATAAAATTTATATTTGCAAATATAATCAACCAGTGCTTGACTCTCTTCATAACTGAATGCTCGGTATGGTCCTCGACTTATTTTGGGTTTACTTTGACGACGCTTAACTTGACCTCCAGTTCCTCTAGTCCTATACATAATACATATATATTTTGAATAATATAATTATGCAGTAATTATAAATTATAACTAGTAATTAAGGCCCAAAATTTTTTTGGGCTGTTAATTTGATCTTAAAAAAGGTCAAAAAGTAGAAAAATAACAAAACAAAAAACACAAAAAAGGGCAAAAATAATTCGATTCCGGCAGGATTCGAACCCGCGTCAACAGAAACAACGTAGTTAAGGCAGCGCCTTAACGATTCACAAATTAGGCGAAGTGAATAGTAGAAAAAGAAAAGGAGTATAATAAGTACTACCTTATTAGAAATAGAAAAGAGAAAGGGAATATTTTTGTGTCGGATCGTGAGGCGTGATACACAAAAAACAACCTGTTCTTTATTGAAAGGGATTTATCAAGTGTTTGGCATGGCAGTTGCCAATTATTTAAATTGCTATTTTATACTAGGCTCTAATAACTATTATCTCACTATCAGTAATGTAATGAAAAGGAGTAAAGAAATTAAATTATTTATTATAAATTGAACAAGGTAAATTAATTAGGTATATATAAAAGTAACGCTTTTACCTTCCTGCCATGAGATAATCCAAAATTGATTTATTATTATCTCTACTTGGCGAAAGAGGTGGAGGTAGATTACTCGTATTTTGTTGAAGTTCTGAAGGTGAAGTTTCATCAAGTAATTCAGTCCTCTTATTTTCCTCTGTGGTCCATTCCGGAGATTTATTTGTACTAAAATTTGCATCTAAATCTGACAACTCATTATCAGATGTTGAAGTCTCTGACTCATTGATAAGAGAAACGTTGACAATCGACCCTCCAATTTTTCTGTTTAACGATGTTTTTTTACCAGGTAGAATAGATTTAGGTCGATGTGATTTGCTTGTAACTTTTGATGTTGATGTTGTAGTTGGTGTTGTAAATGTAACTTTTTTTCTAGGTGATGATCTATTAGGTTCCACCATCTTCTGAGGTGAGGGTGATTGTGAAGGTAGTAGACCAGGTTCATTTATATTATTCTTAATTGGTTTGGTTGTATTATTCTCATTACATTTATTCAAGTCGTTTATCTGTATATGAACTTTTTCAATTATTGATAAAAATTGCAAATCATTCGAATTACAATTCTTTGTAATTTTTTTGGCAGCTGACAGATTTTGATTTACGTTTTCATTTTTTGATCTTTTAGGTGGTGGTGATGTTGGTTCAAAATCTTCTACTTCTTCTGAAGCTTCTGATAGTAATTTATAAACTAGTGAATCCCAGCCTTTTTCCACATTTGGATTTAGAAGAAATAATTCTTGAGCATCATAATTTTCGAATAAAGATTTACCAACACTAAAATTAGAAGAAAAAAGCCATCATTACTATATGATTTATAATTATTTTAAATAAAAGCAATAACGATTAACTTACCGATAAGCTGACAAGTTGACCAATTTCTTCTTTAAAAAACAATCATAAATAAATCTAGCAGAAAACAAATCTCTCCTCATCACTTTATGAAATAAAGTCAAGTATTTTAAGTCGACCGGCTTGTCTTGAGAAAAACTTCTGGTGAG
>JAQIXA010002036.1:0-20136 GCA_034699045.1 Nanhermannia cf. coronata Gr-Ori-00579 | reverse complement strand
CGATGGTTGTTTCTGGCCCACCTTGTATAGGTGTATACTTGAAATTTTTTTTTGAAAAAACGATAAAATTTCAATCTTTTTCCTGTAATATTCCAGAGGATTTTCTTGGTGTCGTGACCGAATTGATGAAATTGACCCCAGAAGCTAATGATAATGTTAATTTTAATACAGTTCCACTCTCAAAAAGTGAAGGATATTTACAAGCTCCATCACAAAATGCTTTTGTTTCACATTCTGGATATGGCGTAAATAATGAAAAGGATCCTCTAGCAGTTGCATCATCAGACCTAGACGAGGAATTTTTAGCTTTAGATCCGAAACAAGTGTATTTCAAAGTGGTGGCCCCACCTAAAAATGACTTTTCCTCAAGATCTTTAAAAATTCAAGATAAAAACGCCCTTGACACACTTTCATTAAAAGTTGATAAGCTCCTTGAAGAAGCACTACTGGGCAAAAGACTATAAACTATAACCACAAGAGATAAAGTCAACTTTAAAAATGAATAAAATACCATTAATTTCACTTTTTATAAAAGTTTTAGAAACGAGTCTTATTATTATATTAAGGATTTACTTAAATACCTATCACTAGCTAGTTAGGTATTTATTTCTACAGAATAGTACTCTATGCAGAAAAATCTAAAAATTTTATAAACTTTTCACATACTTTTCCAAAGTAATCAACACACCTTTTTAATGAACAAGAAGACAGTCATTTGGATATAAAAATATTGCTAGTTTTAAGTGTCATAAATCGTGTTTTCTCTAATCAGTGAAATTGAGACATTGTTAATAATTAGTGTCAAGAAATTTTACTTTTAACTACCTAACTACCTACGTAGTCTATTTTTTCTGATTTCTTAAGTACTTCCTACTATCTACAGTATATTTAGGCATGTAGATACTTTTACTTTTTCGAATCTTACTAAAGTTTTTGTATCCTATAATGTATAAATGTGGCTTTATTTTAGAAAAATTGTTATTTATATCGTTGCAAGAATAATATAAACCTAACCTACCTACAGATATTACTTATTTTTTAAATCTATTTTTATATGAATTTATTAGCATTTTTGTTACAATAAAAAAATCTAGAGTCTTTTTGAACTTTTTCTTAAATTAGAAAACTCTATAGGTCAAATACCTATTACTTTACTAGTATTACCTAGACAGAATTCAAAATCGAAATACTCGGTCATATCATATTGTTTGTACAAAAATAACTTGTTGTAATTTTTACAAAATTTTAAACCATCGAAGAAATCAAACTTCAAAATTTTACAAAATTTTCATTCACCATCAGATACAATTTTTAACCAATTACTATTGTTAGATAGATTAATTTTTGTAAACCTATAGCTATCTAAATAGAAATTCGTAAAGTTTAATAGGTTTTCGAAGATGATCATGTTTGTATTTTTTTACAAATGTTAGATAAGGTAATGGTTAAATAATGTTTTGTAATTATACTGTACATGACCATTTTTGGCACCGTTTGACAGTTTTACCTATACATTTAAGATAGTAAAGTGCCAAGTGCATTAACACATGTAGTAAATTTGCATTTCCTCTTTTTTTTAAAATGTAGATGACTCGAACTATAAGCTCAGATGGCAATTGACCAAAATGCATTTTTTTACAATGACATTTGACCATTTTTGGCTTAAAGATTATAAGAACAATACGTACACTAATTGACAGTTCTACAAGTAAATTATCTAATTTTACTTTTGTATACACTTTCAAACATAGTTTCTAATATTCTACCATATATGTGCTTTATTAGATAATTAAACTTTATATTTTATATGTAATATAATCCAAATTCTCGAAATTTCCTTCCTGATTCATTTGAAGTAGATTTAAAAGATCAATAAAATCCCTAATTTAGGTTTTACTTTACGAACTTTCTCAAATTCATATTTGAATCAGCATCTCGCAATCTTAAAAATGGAAAAAAAAGCTTTTTTAACATATTCATACTAGTCTATGGCTTTATTATATCAGAAATCCAAACACTTGAAATTCTTGTAGATACTTTTTAAATTTTGCCCTTATTATTCAAACATATACTATGTAAAATAATCATTAAATACGAATAGATAGATAGGGTACTACTTTTATGCTTTTAAATTTTTGAAAAAAATCTCAAATTAGATTTGAACTAGATCTTTTGAAACATAGGAATAAGGTATGAGTATGAGTATGATAAACAAAAGCAAACTTTTTCCTCAGACACCTGTTTTTGAAATTATTAAAAATTCTTTGAACTTGAAATTTCGAAATTTTTGAAAAAAATCCGATTTTTGAAATTCGAAGATAAATTAGATTATAATAAGCCAAAAAGAGCTCTTCCGAATGTCTGTTTTCTGTAAGTTGGTCATATTTCTATCACTTTTAGATATCTTATAGGTATTTAAGTTCAAATCTTGGGTTTGCGTGTTTAATGAAACATGTATCAATATTTTCGATAGTTTTTTTTTAGTTTTTATGAATTCCTAATGAGGATAACTTTCACCCTTTTTGACTTGACCGAGTCGTAAATTTTAATCTTTTTTTATAAATCTTCTAATTCGACATTTACTTATCTCAAAGTACTGTCTAAAGTTAGCTTGTGTGAAAAAGTTATGTTTTTATTATAAATAAATTAGGCTTCCTCTTCCTACAATATATCGTACCCTGCTAGAGTATGATATTATTTATGATAAATATTCAATTTACTCGTAAAAACGATCGTAATCATAATCTATAAGTGGAAATGTAAAAGGGATCAAAGCTTTTGAGAAACAACTTGTAGATATGAGTAGATAGATACATACTGTGTATAAATATATTTACTTGTAAATAAACAGATATTTATGATTTTTATTTCCTACAAGATTCATTGGTTTTACTACAAGTTATTCGAAGCAGCACGATTTCCCATGATTCAAATGTCCTAATTTTTCTTGTACCTACTTTTGTGAAATGAAAAGTTTTTTCCCACATATTTCAATCAGATACTTTGATTGAAGTCGCAAAAATTAAATCTAAATTTTAACAAAAATTACAAAAAATTACATTATGATACACCAAGTATCATTTAAATATAACATTATATCAGTAAGCCATTTCAAGTTGCCTAATACTCCGTCATCTATAAAGTATGGTAAATTAGTATAAGTAATTTTTTCAAATTCAAAAGATTAGTACCAGGCCCTATCTCTTAAAACGTGTTAAAATCTCAGAAAAATCAATCAAATTATTTCAAAGTTTATTGATTATTGATTATTGAAGATTTATGAATTTATGAGATATATGTATGTATGAGAATGGATTATAGCACTTTCTTTTAAACGATATTAAGTTATTTTAAATCGATTTTTAACTTTTTAAACCAAAATTTTTTACCTAAAGATAAAGCAGCTTTACCTTTAAAAGTTGTTGAATCAAAATTTGTTTAGCTATATCAGTATCTTATTGAAATCGAAAGTTCTCAGGGTTCAAAAGCAGATGAGCCATCTAAAGCTTAGAAATCGCAAGTGAGATTTTTGCAATATTGCAAAAAATTTGGCACAAACTGCCATAGATAGCACAATGGTTGAAAAATCTCTAAAAAAATGATAAAAAACGAATTGAAGCCTTTCTATGCATATTATACACTGAACTGTATGCAAAGGACTTTTTAATTTGCACGCAAAATGTACTTTAGACTATAACTAACTATAAGTACCTAATTACTACATTATACTCGTATGTATAGGTTTAATATTATTAAAAAGAAGCAATTATTCTGACCTCATCAATAATTTAAAAGATTTATTTTTCATATTAAAGAAGATTTACAGGCAAGGCTTATTAGCCACAAGGCATACAAAGAAAAGTAGATACATACAAATATTTCTCGAGTTTTTTGAGCATTTTGACTGACTTGTTGACAATGAAAGGTGATCATCATTTACCTACAGCAGAATACTTTATTTGCAATTTTGCACATCATCTTCAAATGCTTAAAATATTACTCATAGAGAAGTATCAGTAGATACAGTGCTATTTTATAAACAAAGTAATTAACTCGAACGCACACACACGCTTACAAGTAACTCCTTGAGACAAAGTACTATCAAAATAATTTAATTACAAATTAATATGGCAAGTATAGAGCTGATAGAAAAGGGGGACTATGATAGTTTTTACAATTTTTAATAAAATGAAATCACATATTGACAACTATTAAGATCTTCAGTTACAGAATCTAAATTCTAAATTTTTGATAATTCGATCAATATAATTTTCATTTGTATTCTAAACAAGTAAATTTTTCGTTTTTTAAATTTTTAAATTACTAGTATACTAGAGGTCATAGTCATAAGGTACAAAACCTAAAGTCTAAATTCTGCTACATGTTATCAAATGGCCTTTTTTGGGGGACTTCGGTCGGAGAATCTCTACTTGTACCACTTGTACTCCACGTAGAGACTTTTTTTATTATATCCGTAGACGCATTTTACACGGAAATGCGGTAACACCTTTTTAATTATATCAAGTCCTAAGTACTTAAAAAAACCTTTGCTTATCTTATTTACTTTTTTTACATAGTAGGGTACCTGAATTTTTATCAAAATTTTATTTGCGCATTTCCGTGTAAAATGCGTCTACGGATATAATAAAAAAAACTTTCAAGTCTCAACGTGGAGTACTTAAAGAGATTTCTCCGACCGAAGTCCCCCAAAAAAGGCCATTTGATAACATGTAGCAGAATTTAGACTTTAGATCCCTGTACGCGGGCTCTCAAAAGTGTAATTTGTTTAATATTTAATCATAAAATAGTCATAAAACCCCTTTTATAACAAGGAATCCCTTGAGAAAACGTACACCCACGTTTTTTCTCATCTGCCCCAAATGCAAAATAAAAAAGTATGTCATATCATCAAGTTAACAAAAACTGAAGGAAAAAAATCCTTGATTTTTGAGTTTTTAACGATTAGTCCTTTAACATTTAGAGATCAATGTCTAATGCCTTATATACCTATATACTGATATTTACCACGTCTATGACCTGTCTGTCATGTCCCATCATCAAATCTCAAGTGTGAACCTTTAATTTGAAATTTTGAAGTTATTTAGCAAACAACACAGAGTACTACCTTATTTAATTCGATTAGCCTATCCTTAATTTCATTTTCTAAACCCTTTCGGCTAAATTACAAAGAAATAAATTAGATTTTTTTTACCTAAAAAAATCATACACCTATTATGTAATAGGTTCATAATATTATTATGATTATAAATGATTAATTAATATCATATTACACATACATTCTTAGGTACCCATATGGAATAATAGCCTTAAACTTTTTGCATTAGTCAATTTTTAATTACTTAATTTAACTTTTTTGGTACTTTTTTGTCTATTTCAACCAGAAAATTAGCAAATCCTTAAAAAGAGTGCACTTTTTTAGCACATTTTTGCAAAATTCTTTAGAAATTTTAAATTGTAAATCCATAAATAGAGTGAAATACTCATTGTATAATTAAGGGACTTTTTTGTTCAAAATTTTAGACTTTTGAGGTAGAAATTAATGCAAAAGATGGTTAAAAAGTATCTTTTTTTGGGGTAAAAACCAAGCCTAGAATTCACATGCTTAGGGGCTAATTAAATTAATGACCATAAATAAGATGGGAATACTGATAAGGGTCAAAAACATGTCAGAAAAGTACTTTTACTTTTTATGGCATCAAAAAAATTAAAATTAAAATATCTAAGGGTAAGTTCAATTACAGGTAATCATCATTTAAATAAATCACAAGTAAGCAATACCTTTAACAAGTATACAGATACATACTAGGTACTATGTATAAGTATTACAAGTACTAAAATTACATAGTGAATTCTACCTGCTAATTTTTTCAAGTTTAAAATATTTTATCTCCAATTGTTGACTTTTAATTCACAGCTATTTAATTTACACTTTTACTCACTTTAGCACACGATCCTCAAAAAATCCTCAAAAAATTTGCCATCAACATCAACCTCTTTACATACATTAAGTAACAAAAATATATTTAATTTAAATGTGCCTAAATATCTGTACATATGTACATAGTACATAGGTACATTTACACATGTTTCAATAGTTAGGTTAGTGCAACCATTTAATTATGCAAACAAATGAAACAAGACAATTTACATTACAATAGAATTGCAAAAAGTACAAAAAAAAGTTATTTTAAAATGATAAAAATAACTCATTTATAAAAGTCCATTTGCTGCTCTTACTCTTAACTTATACTAGATAATATACCTACCTAGTATCCTTAAAATAAAAAAAATTATCTATGAGGATTTTGTCAAATGTTCAAAAATTCATAATTTACCCGTATTTAATACGATAAGAATCACAATTTATAAGAGGCATAATGTGACCCAACTGGAAAAAGTGTTCATTTTTACAAAATACATACCTATATAAAAACAGCTACTGTAGATCATTAGACGGTTTAGGTTCTAATTTATTGAAAATTTTGACCTTTTAGGGTCAATTTAATTACTCTTTTTTGCATTAAATTTTTAAAATCTGGTCAAATTTCATTTTTTAGATAAGATTAGAAAAAAGGATAGAGGAAAGTCTCATTATATCTGATATTAATTATTTGATCATTTCCACCTCAAGATAAATTTATTTAGCACTGAAATCAGTAAAAAAAAAAATCTTCTATTTTACATGCAAATTCTTATAAAATAGCCAAAATCGGGATAGGAATTTTTCATATACCATCATAGATGGTTTCAGCCAAGGGGAATCATATTCTTTGGCTTCGACTTCCATTAAACAATCAACTCAGAACTGACCTATATTGATTGTCAAATATCATGATATGATTTTGAAATTTTTCTTGGTTTTTTGAAATTTCGAAAAAAAATAAAAATAAAATAAAATTAGGTAAGGCTATTATTCGAAAATCTTGACCAAATTTAAGTGTCTTGAAACTTGAAATAGATATTTAGATACTTTGTCCTTTTGTCAAATGACATTTTGGATTTTTTCTACGATTTTGTCTACCTGTCTTTGTGTGTGTCTCTTTTGTCTACCCTTTTAATTCGTAATTTGAGTTTTGAGGTAATTTGTAATTTGTGAGTTTGCATTTAGCATTAAAAATATTATTCACGAGGTCGTGGACACCAAAAAATAGTGAGATAAGTACCTATATATGTACTACTGATAGTGGACAAAACAAAAGTCAGTGCCACTAATATAATAATCAAAAAAACTTGAAATCTTCATCTTACAGTACTCGTATGACCAATTTACTTAATTTATTTAAATTTCCCATATCTAGGTACAATTAAATTACACTACAACTCTATACAAGACCTTACCCTTTTCCTAAATATCAACTTTTAACTTGACTTCTCCTTCACTATTTCTTATACCTTACTGTTATAAGTTATAGGTACCTACATAAGTACTAAAATTACAACTTTTTTGTCGCACCACTACTACAAATTCATCAATGAAATGAACATCTTCAAATTTGTACTTACTTTTATACGAGTACAAAATTTATATCACCACGAAATTTCAAAGTCCTTGACTTCGACTGTACAAAAGTGAATATCATTTTTAAATTTTTATAGCTTAAACATGACTACATGTTCTTACTTGTCATCCTCGAATTTTACTTCGAAAATTATTACATTTCGAATTTTCGTTTCAATTTCGTTGACACCTGGATTTATACTTGAAAAATCTGAGCATTTTATTAGAAGATTATATCATTTACTATGAGTATACTATAGAAGTATCTAGAAGATTATTTAATAGGTTAAGGAGCGGTACGAAATTTTTCAAGATAATTATATTTCAATCTCTTATAATTGTACAATGCCATCCGTCTAAAAAAAATCCACAAAATAATCATGCAGGTGATGTCTAGACCTTTAACTTTTTCATTTTTTTTGAGCATTTATACAGAGCTATTAAAATGCGTAAGAAGAATCACGTACATACTTTTATTGCATTTATAATCCATAAATTCATTTAATAAGGTAATGTAAATACTTAAATATATTGTAAGTAGATACATTAATTATTCAAAATCGAATTCAAGATTTCAAATCAAATGGCAGTTTTTTTTTGCTCCAGGTGTATATTTTGAGCTCGTGTAGGATCTTGAAGTGGAATTAATCTTGTGGATTTGATGATAATTAGTTTATGTTAAAGCATCTATCTAGGTATATGAATATTGAGAATATTTTAATTTTATGAGAGTTGTGCACGGATGGATGAGTGATCATCAAGAGCATTTGTAATTTTATGTCATACTATCAGTATATACTGCAATAATACTCTATACTACTACAATGGGTATACCGGTTTAGAAATTTAAGGTAAAGTACGATTATATAGTACAAACTTTACCAAAAATCTCAAAGGTACCACACTTTAGATTCGACATTACCAATTAACATTTTTCTCTCAAATCTCAAACAAACCTTCCATGTTCATGTTAAGTAAGAACATTGAAATAATTGAAAGTTATAATCATCACAAAAGTTTACTTTCTGCATCTAATATAGTCTCTACCCTACATAAAATTCATATACCTAAAAGACAAATAAATGAAAAATTTGCAAATTTTTGGAGCCTTTTTTCGAGTTTTTTTCAAATGAAGTTACATTTTGATTCTAGTAGAGCTTCATCTAAAATTGACAATAATTATGCAAAAAATTGACAGTATTTTCAAATCAAAAAAGACCAAAATGGACAAAATGGAGTTCCTATAAGTATGTCCATTTAAATAGTGCCCTACTGCTGGTACTGATACCTATAGTAGGTACCCTATTTATCTACCAATATAATGTCAAAGATTGGTCAAAGGTAGGTACTAACTGTATATATGAAGTCTAAAATGATAGTTATATGTGCTATAAATGATTTTGAAAAATATTTTTAACTATTTTACCTAGCTATTCTGCGAGCTAAAATGATATTTATACGAAAAAATGATAAGTATTATGTACCCTATGTATGTATAAGGGGTTAAAAAGATCCAAGAGCAAATAATTTCAGTAAACTATGATATTGCATAATCTGACTCAAGTCAGTAGTGTAGTGTAGGTAATGTATTGTATCATTTGTGTATTTTTATGCTAATTTGCTTATTAGTAGGTGGTTCCTCGATGAGACATTGAAGATTTTTCTTAATCTTTTTTTTGGGGTTGTCTTTGATGATATGGGCCATTAGACACCAAGTACACAAAAAAATTATCTAATATCTGGTCAACTCATGCTCATACTCATAGTCATAGGCATAGGCATACTTAACACGTATACTTGAGCGCTGGTAATTTTAGGGGTCGAGTCATGAAAACAAATAAAAGGACCACTTGTCCACAAATAACGGTACAGTTTGTATAAAGATCTCATAATACAAACTTCCAGAGGATTCATTCATTCATTTGTATATCTTTAGAAAATATTATCAATTTTAGCAAATTTTTTAGCAATTAGCAAACAAACAAAATGAAGTTGTTCATTTTAAGTTTGTGTGTTTTTGCTATTGGGATTGCAAATGGACAAAATTATGGAGCACCTCAGCCATTTAGATCAAGACCAGCAGTTGAGCCTATAAGACCTAGTTGTAAGTTTTTATAATCACAATTTATGATAATATGTAGATTTTTTCGGAAAAATTTGCAATATTTTGTGATTTAGTTTTCAGACAATCATCAGCTCCAAAACCTCAGGCTCAGGCGAATCGACAAGTCATTAGGGATTCGTATACTGAACCGGATTTTGGACAAAATGGACAAGGTTAGTAAATTTTAAAATACCATATTCGAGTAAATAGTATTAAAAGAGCGTGTATCTAGGCATTAAAATTACACAAATTGTGGTGTAGATTTTGATATTCGGATTTTAATAAGAATCTAAAAAGCAGGGTATCTAATATGTTTTTAAAAGTTTTTAAAATAAATTTCAAATTAAAAGCTTAGAGAAAACCTCTGTTTTGAGAAAATCGAGGTTTTCAAACAGAGGTTTCAAACAGAGGAAAATATTTATCCTGAAATGAGTTGTTTTACTCCTTACTTTAAAATTTATAATTACAAAAATGGAGATTCAGCATGTCCTCAAATATAAAATGCAAATTAGAAGTTGAAATTAGATCTTGAAATTTTCTTTTAAAAGTATCAACGGCTAGTATTGTATCTAATGAATTTAAGGTTGAAATCATAATACTTTTAAGTTTATTGTTTTCATTTAATTCAATAAAATCAGGATTAGATTGAATGGAGAAATGATATAAAAAATGATATAAAAAACTGATTTTTATAGGTCCTTATCCTGAAAGAAAGGTCAGCCATTATGAAGATAGTCACAGATCCTCTGGAAGTTCTGCAAATGCACCACGATTTTCTTCAGCTCCAAAACCAAATTCAAATTTCAGAAATACAAATTCTTATCAAGCTCCACCACCTGCTGAAAATCCACCATCTCAGCAGTATGGAAGTCCTGCTGAAACTCCATCAAATCAATATGGTCAACCTGCTCAGGAAGAATCTAAACCAGAACAGGGTGGATATGGTGGGCCAGCACCAGCTGAAGAAAAACCAAATCAAGAGTATGGACAGCCAGCTCAAGAGGAGCAATCATCATCCAATCAACAAGAACCAGAGCCAACTAAACCTACAGGTAAACCCATTTTTTATTAAAAAATCTCGAAAATTCATAAAAATCCAGAATTTGGAGAAATTACCCTATTAATGAGCATTCTCAAAAGTTTTCAAATCTTACAAGTTCAAACACTATTTTAAAAATTTCTAGATACTTGTATTTAAAAGGCTTCATGGTTTTTTTTCAATTTATCTAGATACTTATGGACCACCACCAAATGAAAGTGAACAGGACTCATCTCCACAAGCTCCAGAGTAAATTTTTCGAAATTTTGCAAATTCGATGGAAAATTTAATATCATATTTTTTCTATAGCCAATCTTATGGTGCCCCACAACAAGAGTCAAACTCAAACTCTCAATCGCTATTGAAAAATCTGAACCGAAATCAACTTGAAGATTTAATCAAAACTTTAACTGCATACATGAAGACATTTACAAGAAATGAAGGCGGATATGCTGATTCTTCAAGTCAACCAGCTGAAAAGCCACAAGGTGAATATGGTGCTCGTAAGTTTAAATTTATAGATCCTTTATACGTATAATAATACTGATATCACTATTTTGGTAATACGAGTACTTATAAGATTATTTTGAAATTAATTTTATAGCTTCAGAAGAAACTTCATCAACTTCAACTGAACAGCCAACTGGCGGTTATCAAGACAGTAGTTCTGGAAGCCAGGAACCTCCACCAAAACCTGGACAGTCCTATGGCCCTCCTCAAGAACAAGAACAGGATCAGAGTGGTAATGGTTACAGGTAAAAAAAATATAAAAAAATAATTCGTTTAACAAAATCAATGAAATCATCAATTAAACAGATACAGACAACCAGCTAAACCTCTTCGATTTCAACCAAACAAACCATTGAGACAAGAAGATTCAAGTGCTGGATCTGGAGGATATGATAGCAAACCTCAAGATAATTATGGACCACGTAAGCTACCCTAAAAAAATATGTAAAAGTTTGATAGCTTTTTAAATAATAAAAAAATTATAATTTTATTAGCTGCTGAAGAGGCTTCATCAACTTCAAGCCCATCAGATTCATACGGTCCTCCTGCCCAACAACAAGAAGACTCTAGTCCTAATGAGGGATACCCATCAAACCAAAACCAGGATTCTAACTCGGAACAAGGATACAGATACAATAAACCATCAACTCGATTTCAAGGGAAATTAAAACAAGAAGATTCAAGTCCAAGTGGTGGATATGAACAACCACCACCACAACAAAACTACGGGGCTCGTAAGTTGAAAAATTTCCAAAATTTTAAGTTTTCTACAACTTTGAATTTTTTATACTCCCAAACTCCTGAAAGTCTTGAAATTTTTAAAACCCTGTCTGGAAAATGTTTTTAAATATTAAAATTTTCCGTAAACAAGGTCTTTAATTAAATACAAGTGCATAATTAGGTGATAAAAATTTCAAGATTATTTAGAAGTTTAATTTCATAGGCTGGTCAAATATTTATTTATTTTTGTTTTATTAAAAAGCTGCTGAGGAATCAACCACTGAACAGGCTTCATCCGGAGGTTATGAAGACAATTCTTCATCAGCACAAACTACAGAACAACCCCAACAACAAGGATACAATTATCGAAAGCCTTCAAAACCATTTACACTCCATAAACAACCATCAAAGCCTTTGAGAAATCAAAATCAGGGTGGATATGAAAATAATGAACAAAATTCAGGCCAAGGAGGATACCCAGATTCAAAACCTAGGTAGAAAATATGAAAGATTTAATTTCAGAAAACAAAAAAAAATCCATTATCAAATTCTTAATCGAAACATAAAATATTCACTTTTCCAACATTTTTTCGATTATCAAAAGGCAATGAGATACAAGTTACAAGTATTGTTTTTGGACCCAGAGAGAATAAAGGTTTTCTATAACTAATTCATTAGCTAAAAAGCTAAAATATTGATGTTCGAGACCTTGTTTGTTTTCATAAAAACACTAACTATGAAATATCGTGTCAACCCTACCCTAAATCTCCAAAACCAAAATCTCCATTGACCAAATTCTCCATTGCCCAAAATCTCAAAAGATTTTGGATTTGGAGATTTAGAGTGTGAATCATGAGATAGATGAGGTCAAGGGGCATAATTTTAAAAAAATTAGAATTTTCTATCCAACCCATAAAGCTAATAGGTAAAATAAATACATAAAAATGCTCCTATTTAGAAATATTAGGAAGCCTTGTTGGCAGAATCTTGCAATGCTGTCCCACACTTCCCAAAAATTTCATAAAATGATTATTTTAAAAAATATCAAATTTTTTATTAAATAAAGGATATATTTTGATTACCTATATTGGGCTTTCATCCTTTTTTATGAGATTTAAGATAGAAAATCCTGGAAATCGAAATATAATCTTTTTTACTCTTATTTTGATTCCAATTATAATTTTAATGAATGAAATCTCAAAAAATTTTGTAAAAAAGTTACGAAGAAATCTTCTTGTTTCTTTGATATATTTTGTCAAAAAATTGACTTTTTACCTCGAATTTTTATGAAAACAAACACGGTCCCAAGTCCCAAAACCGTCAATTTTTTTAGCTCTATTGAATGAGATATATAAAACCTTGATACTCTCAGGACTCTGTACCCAAAAACAATCAAAGAACTATACCTATAGTTCTTTGATTTTTGATACTGATTTGACACTAGATAAACCATTTTTGCCAGAAGACTTTTAGGACCTTTAGCATTGATACACTCATAAATTTAGACCGCATACTTTTTTTAAAAAGTAATTTATTCGAGAGTAGAAAAAATTTTTAAGGAAAACCCTTTTGAAAATACATACAATTTTATCTATAGTTTTTATAGATGGGAAATGCACCTACAATAATTTTACCTCTAAAAATGGATCTAAAATTCTATATTAGATTTCAAAACTATTAAAATATTTTAGAGATTTTTTGAAAGTTTTAAGGCTTACAAATGTACCTGTCCTATCCCTATTGATATTTTACAAAAATATTTTGAGTTCCTAAAATTAGCTTCAAGTTAATCTAATGAACATTTTCAAACTTTTTAACCATTTTTTAGCCAAGAATACGGAGCTCCAGAACAACAAGAAGAGCAAAGTCCAGAAAGTCAAACTCAAAATCCAACTTATGGTCCACCTCAATCTGAATCAACAACTTCAGAACCATCACAAGGTTATTTACCACCTGCAGCAGAAAGTGATTCTCAACAAAGTGGTGAACCTCAAGAACCAAATGGATCATATTTACCACCATCAGAACAACAACAAAAAAGACGTCCAGGATCAGGCATCAGAATCCAAGGATCAGTCGGTGGAAGAGATTATAACCGAAACTTCCAATTACCCAGACAAAAGTAAAAAAAAAAATAAGGAAATGACACAGTGATATACTCTACCTAAATTTTAGTAGATTACACTACACTTGAGCAAACTTTATAAAAAGTCAAAAAAAAATTACCATTTTATCTTGTGCTTTTCTTTACCCTTTAGAATTTAGAATATATATTTTATAAATTATTTATGTTTCTTTTATCGCTTTCCAATCACAATCTCATTAGATGAGCTTCTTATTTATAATAACTTGTATAAAAAAATCTATATTTTGTTCAATTGTTCATATTCTATTCAGAATTCAGAGTTTATGTACAGATTATTTTTCTAAAAATGATATATTTATTTAAATTATTAAAAGCTTATTGAAATAATATAATATTTGTAACCTAACTCAAGATCAAGATCAGAGAGGGGTATTTACCTTCATCAATAGAAGAATAAAGTTACAAAATATCCAAAAAATTATCAAATCACATCAATTATTCTTATTTTTTTGAGATTTTGGCAAAAATATCTACCAATCTTTGTATATTGTGATAGGGAATTTGTTGGAAAATTATCTCTAAATCTCTAAATTCTCTAAAATTCTCTAAATTTTAGAACCTAATTGTCTAAATTTTAGAACCTAATTCTCTAAATTTTAGAACCTAATTCTCTAAATTTTAGAACCTAATTATCTAAATTTTAGAACCTAATTCTCTAAATTAGGTTCTAAAACCAAATGATTTGCACATTTCATCCAATTAGGTATAAGAATTAGATCTAAATTTCTAAAATATTACCCATAAAATATGTAAATCAAACCATTTATCATCCTATCATTAATCTGCATAAAAAACCAGACAAAAAATTACACATATACTCGTAAAACCTACTTAAGTATAGGGGCATTAGAGGACATTTTAAGTTTGGAGTTTCCAATTTTTTTGTCAGCACTTATTAATATTCATATATCAAACTTGAGCTAACTAACTAGTGTATTTTGAATTATACGAGTAAGTACCTACTTAAAATGACGAAATATGGCTTTAATAACGACGACAATATTTTATACCTTGCCTTTGAATTTATCATTAGGTAGGTAATCAATTTTTTGTATCAAAAGATAAGCTCCATTTTTTTGTAACATTACACTGGTATTAAAAAATATGAGTTTATGAGATTTACCCATAGAGTAACAGATCCTTACTATATGGTACTATATGGCTATGTTTACTTATGATACGTGGGTTTATTACTTTGTATTTTATATCTAGGTTTTTACCTTCAAAATTTGTATGATATGATTGTTTTTGAGATTTTAAATAGAGATTGAATTACTAATGTGTACATTTTTTTTTGGTTTTTTTTATTGAAATTAAGGGAATCCCCATAAATAATATTCTTACTCAATACTCGTATTAATCTATCCATTGTGATCTTAATCATATTATACACATACACATATCTACATCCATATCACATTATATACATACGCATAAAAATAACCAAATTATAATTTTTTTTTATGTTCAAAGTAATACTGTAGACTGTAGTATTAGGACTTGATTTACAAAATTCATGGAATATCCATGATATTCCAAGTATCTACAGATTATTTGGGTCTTTTATGTTATCAGATTAAAAACCACAAATGCTCATAAACATTGTACACATTTTCAAATTCTTTTAAAATGCACTTAAAGATCAAGGTTAATTTAAGCTCGTGTTTAACATTTAACTCGGGCATTCCCATTTTTCACATTTCTTCCACATTTCTTCTAATTTTTTGTACAAATTTTTTGTGCAAATTATACGGATACTCTAATGTAGATACTTATCATTGTACAATTACAATCATATGTTAAAATCTAACAATAAGTTAGAGTTCAAGCATATCGTGAACAATATTTCAGGGGATTTCAAGATAATTAAATCAACAAAAAGTTCTGAATTGAGATCAATGTACTAATTGTATGGGCATATGCACATATAAAATAGATTTAGATTTTAAAAATCATAATCTGGAATCTTTTCACATATATAGGAAATTACTTTCATCGTAAATAAATACATAGGTGTTTATCTACTTAAAATGGTTTTTAGTACCCTACCCTACAATACCTACTTATGTTAATAAGTTTGATTAAAATTTAGTGGAAAGAAATTATGATAAACAATTGGAATCTAAAAGGACAATGATCCAAAAGGGCTGTTTTTGGGCCCTGCCTAGAGAGAGTATAAATGCTTTCTATATCTCATTCGATAGAGCTAAAAAATAGACGTTTGGGAGTTCGAGTGTGTTGGTTAGCAAAAAATTCAATTTAATTTAGAACATGACCTCTAAATGAGCTATTTGAGGTCGTTAGTTTTGAAATAAAATATAAAAAATTTGGATTAAAAATTCAAATTGGGAGAATCTAATCTTTTTGCAAAAATTTTCAAGATTTGGTTCATTAAAATATAAATTGGAATTAAAATATCAAAAAATAAAAAAAAATTATTTTACAAAAAAATGTAATATTTTTTATTAAAATATTCATTTATGAATTGTTTGTTATTACCACATGGAACGATACCGAACATCTTTGTAATCACCATTTCTTAAAGAGGATTTTTGTGTATTTATTTGGCATTCTAACCTTCTGAATATGGTTGAAATATACAATCAAAAATTCTGATTTTTTTTACAAAACTAAGGACTTTGGACCTCAAATATCTCACTCATGTTCTTAAGGAATTTTTTGGGAAACAAACACACTCACAATTTTCACAAACGTTTATTTTTTAGCTCTATCTAATGACTAATGAGATAGAAAGCTTTTATGCTATCTGGGCCCAAAAACAGCCCTTTTTGGACCATTGTCCTTTGAAATAAAGATAGTCTTAGAATTAGTGTATATAGCCAATACTCTGTATTTTGCACCATTGTTCTTAATTTTATTTTATTTTATATCTAAATACGACTACACACTATTTAGATAGTGTGTAGTATGTAGTTCATTATAATTTACGTAAGGTTACTGAACCCCATTTCCAAATTACCCAAAAAAAAGTGTCTTTCTGATTTCTGTGCCAAAAGTATGATTGTAAGTAGCAAGATCGTAATCTACTTAAAAAAGTCGCCTTTATACTTTGAATTGAACAGACCACTATCTTATGATTATGATGTGATATAAAATACACAAAGTAGTTGAAAGGTGAGATAAGTAAATAATACTACTATAATTGAATAATAATTTCAAGTTCAAGACAAGAGGATTGAAAGACAGGACATTCTCAATCTCTACTATTCTTTATAGGACTGCACTTTTTCACCAATTTGGGAAATCCACAAGTAGTTTAACTTCAAACTCTGGCAAACCAAACATCGGAAAAGCCTTGAAACTCACAGAAATGTTGTTCAACTCACATTTTATGTTTCAATCTTAATAAGTTTTAAATTAAAAATGGTTTTACCTTTTCGATCATTTTTTTCAAAAAATAAATTTATCGGGAATTCTGAATGAGTTTTCAAAATCATGCAGATAAATACCAACAACTATTATAATAGTATACCTGAGAATTCTTTGAAATGAGCCCAGACCTTACTCAATATTTTACTTAAGTAGGTAAGGTACTTTAGAATACTCTTATAAGGTACATAATACTTAATACAATGATTCAGTTCAAAAATGGACACTTTAATAAATTAGTATGTAATATGATTAATCCTAAGTAGAGGAAATTCAAGATTTTGAGATTTAGATTTAGATTGGTCCTTAAACTAGGTTTTCATTTTTTTAATATATATAGATATAAGGTACCTAAACTCAAAGTTAAGTTTTTAGAAATTTCTAACAAAACAAAATTGACAAACTTAAAATAGTTTTAAAAGTAGGACTGTATTAGGCCTAGAATCTAGAGGTCTGAAAAGTTTATTCTGATAGGTAAATCGATACATATACTGAAATAAGTACCATAATAATACTAGTATCGCGAAATAGATACCTATCTTTAGGCTAATTTTTACCAAAATAACAAAAATTTATAAAATAATAATAATAATACTTAGGTATGCTTTTTCAATACTCTGTATATCGATGCATTATTTAACTTGAGTATTCTCCGTAGACGTAGACACTACATACTTGTAAAATGTGTAGGTATTATCAGTAATAACTCGGATTATTATACCTGTATTTCCCATTTAATAAACATTACAATAAGTAGGTACTTATCTAGTATAAATAGGTAATAAAAATTAATAACTTTCCATTGAAAAACTAGAGCTTCTAATTTTTATATTTCCAAACAATGTATCTACGTAAACTACTTATCTTATCTTGAGATATTCCCTAATGTCTCTATTACTCGAGTATGTGTTATTAAATTAAGGAATTTTTAAAAAGATTTTTGCTCAAACTTAACCTATCCTAACGTGGAAATCCATGAGATACTCCGTAATTCCTTCAATTAAGAAAATAATTATAGTACCGATACAATGTAATGATTATATGTATCATATGATTGCAATCGATAAAAAATAAGAGTAGAAAAAGCTGTTTGGAATTTTCAAATTCCAGAGGCTTGTTAATAAGTGCACTAATAATGTTTTTAAATCTGGAATAATATTGTTTGGAAAGCTATTGGCATTTCTGCTGAATGGGAAGTCCTGGTGCGTAGAGTTTAAAAGAGATTCGGAAATTACATAATTTTATAAAAATTTACTTGTTTTCTATTTTATTCACATATAAAATACATTTAACTACCATATTTAACTAGGTACTATTTAACTAATGAATAAGTTGTTTTTTTATTTCTGTGTTTTATAATTAGGTAAGTCTAGTAGGAAGTTTAAGTAACTTACTATAGATATTCTATATAAATATCTGTATGTAGATTCATTTAAATGTCTCAGAAATTCTTAGAAATTCAAAATAAATTGCAATTTTGTTTCGAATTTCGATATAACCTACCTAAAACTTAAATTGAAATCATGGGTTTCAGGTTTTGCCAACTTAATACTCGTATACCATGGTATATTCTAAGCGTTATTTTTACGAATTTTCTCTAATACCAATAGATTTAAACAATATGGCTATTTGGCTATTTCTACTGACGTATTTCTAGAATTAATTAATTCGCAAACGGATACCTAATACCCTAAAAACCTGTAAACAAAATAGAAATAAATCTAACTCTAAACTTACGCAATTAAATACATCCTAATAACTATAAGCTTTAAAAACAGCATATAAGACAAAGGAGTGTTTAATTTGTTTACTAAAAAATTCTAATAAGGATGTAATGTACATGAAATTTCTAAAATCCTTAAAAGTACAAATTTTACAAAATAGCATAGAAAACGTGGATCTCAATCGTCACATTATCGTCACAAATACAAACCTATCATTTCACTCAAAGTACCTGAAAGTTCGAAATTTGAGATTTTAGAAACGTATGAAATTTGGTCAAAATTAATAGCATAGTATCTGTTATAGTATTCGCATTACTAGTAGAAGATTACTAATAAAACGATGATTAATTTGAGATGACGTTGATACGAATAGGTAAAGTTGATCAAATAGTCACAAACTCATACTCACGTGGATATCTAATTTGATGATGATATGCATGATTTTGGGTTTTTAAATATAAAGGTACATACTTAATCATATTACCTATAGTATTATATTTTTTCTAATTATTAGCCCGCACCCAAAAGAAAATGGGAAAAAAAGGCTATAGCGTTTGTTATGTCCGTCTGTCCGTCTGTCTGTCCGCGCGTTTGACGCCGAACCGCAGTTTGAATCTAAACCAAAATTGGCACACGTATAGAGCCGTAAAACACCGAAATTTGATGAGACTTTGAAGTTCCTATCTCACTTGCAAGCCGGGAAAATTTGAAAAAAATTGTTATAAATTTAGATTTTTGCTGTATTTTTGAATGAACCCTTCGTATATGGTATATACAGAATATACATATATTCTGATAAAGCTCTATCGAATGATGCTTTGCCTTGTTTGCCTTATTCTGAGGGCAATTGTGAGGGTTTTATTTACTTAATATTTTTGATCATATTCAAATTAATATTTAATTGTGTGTATTATCAAGACCAGTAGATAGATAAGACCCAGCGAGAAGGAGAAAAAGAGTGTTCCAAAAATGTAGGGATAATTT
>JAQIXA010002035.1:0-20142 GCA_034699045.1 Nanhermannia cf. coronata Gr-Ori-00579 | reverse complement strand
ATCTCTTATAAACGCACAGGTCAAAATATTTTTTGAATTAATAAACGCACAGTGCGTTTAATAGGTATTTTACGGTAGGTAGGAAAATTTTCGATGATATTTTATATTCTCCTCGTGATTTAGAATATATCTGTATAATAAATATGTAAAAAAAAACCTTTATAGTTATTGTGCAATATCTTCATTTAAGTTGACTTTGATTTATTCGTTATTTTACTACTACTAGGTAGGTATTTTATTTTACTTGTCTTGTCATATTAATTTCATTAACATTAAATACAAATATTACCATCTCTCTATTCTACTTGCGTCTCTATTTTCATTATTATTAGCTTGCATCCATAATACTGATACTGATAGGTATGTAGAATGCAAAAAATCCGCAATTTATTCGAGTTTTTCCCGATTTTTTAATCGATATTGATTGCACGGTTTTTTCAAAGTAGACTTTTGATCAATTACAGTTTTTTATCAGTATTTTAATTTCAAAATCTCTAATTTAATATTAGGTAGTTAAAAATATTTATGTAACGAGTAGATAGGGTTTCAAAATTTCTTCTAATACTCCGAATGTAATTCTACAGTCTATAGTAAATGTGGTATGGTTATTTATTATTATTATTTATCGAGCTTTAAATGATATTCATAACTATTATATTGCTCATATGTTTATAAACTCGTATTATTTATATTTATAAATATAAATGATAATGATTAATGATAATTACAAATTAATTTCGATAAAGTTATAAACTAATTAATTTCACCTTATTATGGCTAAAATTATCTGGTTTGGTAGACTAGAATACGAGTAAAGCCATATAGAAAGAGTTTTATTTCGTCTGGTTCTGGAACTTAATATTCTTTTGTTTTTTCCTCTAATAAATAAGTAGTAGAAGTTAGGTAAGGTACCTAAACCTATCTGAAAGAAATAATTTTTTTGAGCAAATTACAACTATCGATGGATACAGAGGTTATTATAATAGGTAAAGGTAATAGGTAGATAATATAAATAATTAGGTAATCTTTATAAAATATTAGCTCTGTATTTGTATATCGCGTTAGTATGTAGTATATGCCTAGATTATAATTTGTCATTTTTCTTTTAGGTTTAGGATTATTAAAATCTTTCATAAAATTGCATATTATATACCTATTGTATTGAGATTGAGCATTTAATATATTGTGGTATATGGCTGAGATTTGAGACAGACGACTTAGTTTGAGCTTAATTGTACAATTTTTAACCTTGAATAAATTACCTCATTAACTATACGAGTACGAGTATGTTATGTATTACCTCTGAACTATCATTACCTTTAATGTTAAAGTGTTTCGAGTTCGAGTTTAAATTTGAAACACACTTTACTAATATACAAGTATGTACTAGATTATAGGTGTAATTATAATTTTTGAATAGCTTCTATTATTACTTGTATTGTATACTCGAATTTACCAGTATTGAATATTTTATGCAAAATACTCTTTTCTTTATTCTTTATTATTCTTTTAGATGCATTATCAATACCCATTCAAGCATTTTATTTTATAATTCTAAAATGTTAGCATAATTATCGACAATTTACTTAACTTTCTGATTTTGATGATAAATTTTAACTGAAACTTTGAAATACGTTAAAATTTGAGATACTCTGAAATTACATGTTGAGTTGATATTATAAATATTTGGTAATTTAGAAATTACATAAGTCTAAATTAACATTTCATTGATCATAATTGTCATTTATTCAATAGTACTTTAACCTGAAGATTTTTATATGGAAAATCTTGAACTTCTGATGAGGATCATTCATTAATTCTAAGAATTCATAAAAGGATTTTTCAATATAAAATTTTCCTAATTATCAATGCCTTTATAGAGATATTCTTCTGTACCTAGTATTCAGTAGCAAAAATGTAAAGTGTGGGTGTGGGTGTTACAGATAGATAGTTGATAAAAAGTTTGGGTTTGAGTACAAGAGGAGGAAATATTTTTTTTGAAGGTAAAATATTAGGCACCTACTGATACATAGGTAGGGTACTCGGAGAAAGCGATATTGTTATCGATCTAAAATGATATGGATTGATTAAGGCGCAGGTGAATCTGAGAATCCAACTAACTTATATTAGGTCTTAAAGGTACTGATATTATACTGTGGATTATACTTTATATTATAATACTTTATTAGACTAGAGACCTAAATTCAATATTTCAAAACCTTAGCTTGTGTAGAGAACTTTTAAATTATAGGTATCTCTTATTAACTCTCAAGTATTATCAAGTTTACTATTGTTTGGTAAACTAATAAGGATAGGACTAGATAGAAAAGCATATTTATGGTGTATTATTAACAAGTACTAATTACTAATCCTAAGTATTGATCAGAGGATTATAAGCTAATTTGAATTAATTAAAATCTTAATGTAGTAGGGGACTTGAGAGATTAGAAACTTGTGTAATTTGAATGAAATGACTAATTTTATCCTTATTTTCTATTTCAAACAGGGGCTGGTGAAAGTGGCAAATCTACCATTGTTAAGCAAATGCGAATTTTGCACGTTGATGGATTCAATGATGAGTAAGTACAATCATTATTAATACATATTAAAATATCTAATTAACTAAAATTAATATTTTTAAATGTTTCTAAAACTTACACTTACACTAATATCTCTGATTTATAAATTGAAAAAAATTGAGACTTGACTAGGATTTTTTTTCGAAACTATAAAAGACTTTTGTTTTAATCTCTAGTATTCTCGGTAGTTAGAGTAGAAAGAAGTCAAAAAATTAAAATGATTTTTAGTAGCCATAAGTCTAAAAACTGAAATCCATTGAGAATGACCCCAGGTCAGTCAAGAAGAGGTCAATTTTGAATATAATTTAACAACAATTTTGAGAATTTATTTCAAAATCCATATGATTTTGAAGAATTTTCTATACCTTTATACTTGTTATGTTAGTGTTTTAGTGATAAGAATTATTGAACTTGGTTTGTAATTTGTAATGTAAGCAGGCTGTAGGATTTATGAATTGATAAAATTTTAAATTTTATAAATTTTGGATAGAGCTTAAAGCTTACATAAGAAGATCAAATTATAAAAGTGAATTGGCGGTGTAAAATGTGCATAATCAAAGGAAAATAAGAGCGAGCCAAAACGAAGCCAGACAAAATATAATCTAAATTCTAGAATATTATGAGTCACAGAAGACACAGAGCTATACATATTTAATTATAAATCTTTTTAGTTTTAGATTATAAGTACGAGTATATTTATTCTATTCTAGAGATTTATTCTCAGAGGCTCATATAAATATTACTGATATATTATGGCATATTATATAGTTATTAGTTATACAATAGCTAGTCTAGGAAATTATATAAGATCTATATAGCCTCTTGATGTGAAACACATTAATTTTCTTAATGTTTACAAATAATCCTTTACTTTGAAATTCTACAGGTTATACTTATACTAATACTAACTCAAGCTCCCACAATTCAAAAGAATTTATTATAGAGCTTATACTACATTGAGCAATCCAGTAATAAAAACTAGCTTTTACTCTTGATAACAATTAACTTATAATGAGATTACTTATGACTTATAGGTAGGGTACTTATGATTAAATAATTTGAAGTTTCTCAAACTCAAGATATTTGAATCGAATATTTTGACAATTACATATCTGTAATTGGCTTTTTTTGTAAATATAATCTAACGAAACTTGATACATACCTTTGTCAAACCGTTGACTATAGTAAAACAGTAGGCATCCTAAATGTATCTATCTGTATTCTGTATAAATATGTACCAGTCAGTATTTATAGTATGTAAATGTAATAAATAAATATGTAAGTTGAGGTATTTATACAGTATGTATTGGTATTGGGCTAGACGAGTGATTTAAAAGCATTTAATTGATGTCAACATCAAAATACCGACGACCTACATGATAAATTTATGATCATGAAAAAAATCAAGTTGAAAAAAATGTAAAATATGTAAAATACTAGAGCCATTTCAATTACCATTATATATAAGTAGTCTAATTTGAACTAATTTCTAATAGTAAATTTCAATTAGCAATAATACCTAAATAATAATATAATTCATTTTTTGTTACTTTCAGAGAGAAGCGTATGAAAATAGAAGATATAAAGAAAAACATAAGAGATGCAATATTGGTAAGTTTTACATAATTATTACCTATGCTTATTATCAGTAGCACCTATTATATCTAATTTCAAGTCTATTTAAATCTAAATGGTTATGTTGTAATAATTAATTAATAATTAATTAATGATTTATACAAATTTCGACCAAAAAGATTGATTTTGAGATTTTTCGATTCTATCCGGAATTAGAGTAGGTAGTTACTGATAGTACATACTGTATTTTGCCAAAAATTAAAATTCTTTATAGTTCATAGTTTATAAGTACAAGTATATTACCACAACTCTAAAAAACTTTAGTAGGTAAATATAGTATTAGATAATTTAGATTTAGATTTAGACTAACAAAAAGTCAAGTTAGAACACAGTTTTTAACAGTCAAGTTAGGTTTCTCTTGGGATTAAAGTATTCATAAAGTAAGGCAAAACAGAGCAGATGTGAGTTGTTTATCATTGTTCAAATAATATATGAAATCTTGAGCGATGATTAAATCTCTTTATACATATACATAAACTTGTAGAAACTCCTAGTAAACTCCAATCCTAAAGGCCTACGGTATATTCTTTACAACAAGATTATATAAATTTAATATTTAATGTACACATACATCATAATAATAAGAAGAGCTGAGGTTAAGTTAGTTAGAATTTTAGAATAAAGAAAATACATCAAGTCTTCCGTTTTACTTTTAGTTTATGCAATTTATAAAAATTTATACAAGCTTTTATTCCCTACCAATCTATCTACTTACTTATTGTATGTTTATAATTTCTTCTGACTAATTCAACTTTGAGTTTTTAAATTAGTCCCACAAATTATACACTATTATAATCTGTAATATAAAACTTATATACTTTTGTTTTGTAAACTTGTAGGTACTATACTGTGGTTTTGTAACTTATTATCTTGTTCTTTTTTAACTTTTATATTTCTGCTATTTCTGTATTTTTGTTTGCTAGGTACTTTTCATGATTATAGTTAGGTAATAATAAGTATAAAGTTATATAAATTAAGTTTGTAGTCGTAGATAGATATATAGAAATTAATTAAGCACATGGGGAATAAAATTCTCAAAGGATATAAAAAATATTTTACATAAGAATTACCTACATAGAATAGGCATAGACATAAAAGGGAAACCATTTGCTTTGTTGTAATTAACATTTTTTAAACTTGAAAAATGACATTCAATTCTGTTTCTGTATTATTACTGTAATTTGTAACAAGTTATTGAGTAATAGTAGATTTTTTATTTTGAGAATATACCTACACTTACACAGCTGAATATCTCTATAATGTCATAATATCTAACTAGGTTATCATACTTATATTTTTCTAGAAAACTTAAAACCTCTAGTTTAGTTTAGTTTGAGTTTGAGTGGTAGCTAGGGTTGGATTTTTACCAAAGGGGACTATTTTGGGACTTTTTTGAAAAAATTTTTGAAATGAAATTGAAATTTTTGAAATTTTTTTTCGTTGAAATGGGTCAAGATCCTCAGGAGGTCAAATGTTTGCCCTTCGGGCCAACCCGTTGCAGTTCAACTTTTCGCCACCGACCTAACCTAACCTAAAGCAAACATAACTCCCTTAATGAGGTCCTAAAAACCTTGCGGGTCACTTTAGGGTGCAAAATTGATGTTTGTGGTCAATTTCTGACCCCTTAGAATACATTTCGACAAAAAAAATTCGATTTTTTCGAAAATTTTAAAAGTCCCAAAATAGTCCCCTTTGGTAAAAGCTAACCTGTAGTTAGAATGGTCAAAATTTGAATGAATTTCTTATTAATTATTCAAAATCAAAATATTGTATTTCTGTTGTTGTAATAGATAATTAAGTACATAATAAACTCTATCTTATATTTTAAATTTAAATGTAGATCAGTTTAGATTTAGTAAGTAGGTAATTAAATAACTATTAATTGGTTACATATAACAAGAAATGCCAAGAAATTGTATTATTTTGAGAAATATAAATACTTACACTAATTCTTTATAGAGAAACCCAACTGTAGAGACTATAAAAGGTTATAATTTCACACTTGAAAATCCTAGACAAGTCATTAATATCACTGCCTATATTAGTAGGATACTCTATAATATAAATAGCTAGTTCTTTTTTTAAGACTAGGATTAACTTTTAACATTTCATTTTTGATGAGAACCATTTTTATATATATTTTTATAATTTGACTGTGAATATTTGAATTGGCAATTAAGATGAAATATGGTGATAATTAATCATAGTTTGAAGGGCATTAAGTTAGTGGGTTAAATTTAAATGGTAATTTGAATATGTTTGATAAATTTTGTTGGATGGTTTTTGCCTTTTGCATTATACTGTATATCCTAATGCGTTATCAAGTTTTTAGTTTTTGCTAAAAAGATAAATGAGTTTATTAAATTACTTT
Source organism: Nanhermannia cf. coronata Gr-Ori-00579 (assembly GCA_034699045.1). NCBI lineage: Eukaryota > Metazoa > Arthropoda > Arachnida > Sarcoptiformes > Nanhermanniidae > Nanhermannia > Nanhermannia cf. coronata Gr-Ori-00579. Next base: position 13,557 of record JAQIXA010002035.1, on the reverse strand, counting down.
GTAATCAAAAAGATTTACATATTTAATTTATTGTAATTCAATTTTAGCTGAGTTTTAGGTATGGAGGACAATGTTTTAAACTATATTTTATTTATCTTTTTTTCAGACGATCACTGGGGCCATGAGTACACTTACTCCTCCCTTGGGTTAGTACCTTACAGAGATAAATCTAAATATGATATTTAATGTAGGAATTCAATTAATTAATTAATTATTTAAATTTGTTTTTGTTTCTACTTTTAATTAGCCCTGGAAAATTTAGAAAATCAATCTAGAATGGATTATATACAAGATGTAGCCTCACAACCTGATTTCGACTATCCACCGGTAAGTGGATACTCTTATAAATATAATTAAATTGTATCAAAAAACTTGATTAGGTTTTTGAAGGTTAGAGCCTTTTTTTCTTGGAAAACTTCATTTTGTGTAATAAGGATCTTGTTAAAGTGTAATATGATAAAGGTAGAAAAAATAGAGGTAGATAGGAGAGAAAGAAAGTTTGTAAATTAATATAAATCCATGTTAGGTTAGTAGTAGTAGTAGTAGAGCAAGGGGGAAAAACAATACTTTCTTCAATATCTTATGTAAGATAGCGGGGGAAAAGGGGTCTTATGATTATATTACTTTCAAAAATCAAAAAACTATTCTAAAAATTTCAGATTTCTAGGCCTTTATGTTAGCTGAAGGCAAAAGCTTTAAAAAATTCCTTAAAATTTTGGACAAAATCCATTTTGCGAATTGTTTCTTATGGTTTTCAAATCTTTCAAATGTTAGGTGTTTTAGCCAATTTCTTTGAAAATTTGAAACCACTCGAAATAAGAATAATTATAAGACCTCTTTTATAACTAACCTGAATAATTGTGGGTATAACATGAATTTCAATATAAATCTTACTTTGAAATCTCTATACTTTAGATCTATAAGAAATATGTAGAGATAGTATAAGAAGCAAGAGGATTTAAAAAAGCATTATAAAATATTAGTTTTAGAACAACTTTTCAAGATCGAGATAGGTAGATAGATGAGATTAACCGAAATTCAGATTTAGGTCTTATAAATCGAAATCTCTATCCCTTGATATATATTTGAGTTTTTGAGTAAATGTCTTATAATGTGTATCATAATTTAATTATAAATGAGAAAGTACCTAATCTTTCTACTACTATAGGATAAACAGTATTATAGAGATCAAGGCTTAACAAGTGAGGAAAAGTATGAGACGAGTTATCCTTTTTAATTTATATTTATAATTTTTTTAGAAGCTTTCAGAATTTCAGCTTAGAAGAATTAGATAAACCAAGTCTATTTAAAGAAGTTAATTGAATTATAAATGAATTAATATAATTAATCTTGAATCCTAACGAACTTTTTTTTTAACTTTTTTTTACAGGAATTTTATGAACATACTGAAAAATTATGGGCTGATAGAGGAGTCCAAATTTGTTTCGAAAGATCCAATGAATATCAATTAATAGACTGTGCAAAATAGTAAGTGTCATTTCTCATTATTTTTATATCAATTATCGAGTAAAGATATTTTTAAAATCTCAATCTCAATATACAATCTCTAGATTTACTAGTTAATCACATTAAAAAACTTTTTTTTTAAATAATCTAAACGATAAGCTGGAGAATAGTGACTTTATACAGAAGTTTTATACAAACCGAACCAAAAAATTTCGGTATATATAAGTAGAGAGAAAGTAGGGCAATAATACTACATATTTGTTGAGTCAAAGAGAACTTTATCTACTATAGACTAGACTATATATGTATCTATATGTACTACACTACATACTTAGGTATATTCGTGTATATATAATAGTAATAGACCCTTATAATAATAGTATTACTAGTGATATTACAAAGTTAAAGCAAATCCTGTTTGAATTATTCTGCGGTGAAAGTTTTGAATTTTGGATTTTGGGATGAAAAGAAACGGACGGTTGTCTGTCTCCTTTTTGAGTAACTTTTTGTCTAATTTCTATGATAAATTTAAATGAGATAAACCAAACCATGTATGGGAGAGAAAGCAAAACAGTCCTTTAGATTATACCAGTAAAAGTACAAACATAGCTTTTATTTTTAAAATTTAAAGAGCTTTAGTTGAGGTAGTCGATATTTCCTAAGAGGTTCATATTATGCTAACCTATATACTAACCTAGCCTACTCGTATGTAAGTATCTAGATATGTAAGTGAATGCTTTCTGAAATTTTGTCTGTCTACCTGAATCCTAGAATATTATTATTATTGGAAAATGTGATAAAATGTGAACGGGGCTTAACCCATGTACTTTTGTTGTAATACGAGAGAATTTCTTCAGAAAGTACCTCAACTCAAAATAGCAAACATGGTCAGATTTGACCAATTATCAATTAATTTCTAAGAAAATTTCATATCTATAAAACAGCTCAAGATTTTTCTAGTTTTTTATGCGAATTTAGAGTAAATTTTAGAGCTCAAAATTTCAAAAATTAATCGAGTATTAGTAAATAAACCTTTAAAATTACTTTTTTGAAATATAGATTTCCTATAAAGAGAGACTTTATAGGAAAGTTTCTCCATACTTTAGACTTTAGGTAAATATGTAAGTATTTTGAAGGCCCCAAATTTCATGTTCAGTTCCGAATTGAATTCGTAAGTCTAACTTTTTACCTACACATTTATATTACTTATGTACAATCGGTTTTACTGGGAGTAGATAGGCGCGGTGTCGGTTTTTGCCAGGGCTTTATACATCATACTAGTATAGTAGGTATAATATAATACTTTATTTTATAAGGTGAAAGAATATCTGTATTATTCTCTTGTATAAAAGGTATAATACTGAATATTATATAGAGGATAGAGGATATAAGAACGAGCTAAAAAAAAGGAACTCTAAACTAAACTAAACGAGAAAGGCACATACGAGTAGGTATATAGGCATGGATTGAGGATATGGATAGGACTTAAGTGAAATGGAATGGAATAGATTCGCGAAAAAGCGATCGATTATATTATGGCGAACTTCAAACTTTTATTTTATAAATCGTATAACTTATCTTTTATTTTATACTTACATTATACCTACATACTTGTAAGTAAATATCTCTAGACTCCTAGACATTAGATAGATAAATACAAAAGAGAATTTTACTCTTATACCTAATGTACCTTCAATCTATCTATAAAGTTCACCATAAAGTTTCCAAAAATTATCAAAAATTCTGTTAAAAAAACACTTGTATTTCATGCAAACCTCTAGCTTTTTTCATTTTTCAATGTCCTTGAGAATATCAACTTATTGTAGGAAATTTAAGCTCAAAATTTTGAATAATTTTAATAGAGAAATAGATCTTTAAACAGAAATTTTACTCTACTTTGTGTTGAAATAGGTACTATCTGTATTATTTAAGTATTTTAGGTATATAAAAATTTATAGGTTTATTGTAGATTGATTCAAGTCTGTAAAGAGTTTTTTTTTTGGTTTTTTTTTGGTATTTTAGTGGCTTTGAAAAAATAATTGTTGACTCTATTCTGGTCATGTTTTCAAAAGATCAAGAAATCTTTCACTTCTAATGAGTTTTAGTTTTCTATACTTGATCAGTACATACTTAGACTATAGATCTTATCTGCTGATCTTTCTTATATATTAAGTACTATCTGTTCTGTTCTGTATATACTTTATTTTATTTTATTTTATTTTATAAGATCAGAATCAGAATCAGATGAAGATATAAATAAAGTCAAAAAGTGAGAGATTAAGAATGTGAGATTTTATTTCATTGTCTTTTTTGAACTATTTACGAGTAAAGTCAAATGGGAGATTATCAGATACTGGTGCTGATAGATGATCACAAATGCAGATAATTGGATACATTTTACTTTTTTTTAAGAAAAAACTGTAGCTCTTACCATTTTACTTGTAAGGTACTTGTGATCCTTTGATATAATTTAATAATACTTATTTGATTTTAAGTTTAAATTGTAAGAAGTAAGAGTAAGATAAGAGAGATGCAGCTTTCTCTTCAAAATGTAAGTTTATTTATAGGAATTTCTCATAGTTAGACAATATCATTTGCCTTTTCTCCTTGAAAAGTAACTCAAGTATTATATATTCTATTCTACAGAATACAAGGTTTCATTTCCCAGGGAAAGTACTGACAGAATTTTAAAACCTATCTATAAAGTATCTCTGAAAAATTCTCAAAAAATGCTAGAAATCTTAGCTAGATATCCTTAAAACTCGTACTGCATTTAAGTACGAGTATATTGTAATGGAAATGAAATTTTTGCAAAAATCTATCGATTGGCAAATTGGTAGTGGTATAAAGAAGTTACTCTGTATTCATTTAATTTACAAATCATCTCAAATCATCTGGGACATTTTTAGAAACCAGTAAAATTCGGTTTAAAATGGCATAAATAGATTCAGTATTTCCAGTATTTTCTATAAATGATAAGAGGAATTAATTAAAATGTCTTTGGTTTAGATTATACTGATACTGTAGTCTATTTAATAAAAGTTTTTATGCAAATAATCGTGTCTTTATGGAGAGATTTGACTGTACTACATAGTAGGGATATATAATAGTAGGGATGAGAATTCTTTGAAGTTAATTGGATGTTTTGAGTACAAGAAATATCTGGTATATTCCACGGGGACTTGTGTATAAACTTACATATTTAATATGAAAAAGTATCTTTTTATTAATTTATTTTCGCTCTGATTACTACCTCCTATACCTACTGGATAATTCTAAACCATCTCAATTCTGAGATGTCTAACTTACCTTAAATACAAATTACCTACTGTCTAGATTCTAGATACTTGTAAATGAAAAGATACAAGGATTATTGTTCATTGTATCATTGTAATCTGTAATTGTACCCAAAGATATTTATTGTACCTATAATATCTGTAATTTAATACTTTTTTCAAGGTCGAAATTTTTTCCAGATTTATCGAATTTTAATCTGACTTATGCGGGATTCTCTTGAGGAAATGAATTTTTTCTAAAAATATGAATTGTCATACTGATGCCTTGCTTTTTAGGGTTTAAGTAGATTATTAACGAGGTATTAATTATTAGGAATTAATTGAATTTTTGAATTTCCCCGTAAGGGAGCTTGTCAAGAAGACAAGGGTTTTTCAATCATTTGGATTTGGAAAGTATACGATTTGAAGCATTTATATTTCATTGTATTTTTGTGTTTTTGTGTCTCGACATACATTTATGTACAAGAAGTCTAGGTTGAAATAAATGGTTTTTCAGGTTAATTTAATTTAATTTGTAATGTCAGGCTCAAGTTAACCTCATAGAGGATACAAGTAGGTACTTATATAGTACTTGTAGTTTACTAGTAGGTACTAGTACAATGCAATGTAAGAAATGTTAAATAATGTAATATCAGTTTATATAAGGATATTGTGGCTTTTTTGCGATATATTAAATAATATACCTAGTATTTCCTTTGAACTGCAAAATGTCTATAAGAGAGAATTTATAAAGGTAGTATTTTTCATATCCGAAACTCCAGGACAAGAAAAAAAAACTTTTTGGTTTCACTCAACTCAAAGTATCTACTCATACCAGTAGATATTTAAAGTCAAAGGTCAATGGATTCTCTTTATATGAATTTTTAGCCGGCTTTCGATTCATTCAAAATTTGTAAAAAAAGTATCTCTAAAGTTTTCTGTTTAAACCAAATTTTGTACAAACAGAGAAACAATTAGGTATAGAATTTTTTTTATAGATTTGAGCAAAAATTGAATTTTTAACAAAATATTTACTTTGTGATGAAATAGGTGAAAAGGGTGCTCATGGCTATTATATATTTCTAGATCAGAGATTCCTAGATTCAATTACTTTAGTATATATCAGTAAGTATTTTATAATAGTAAGGACATTGTTAAGTAATTTTATATTTAATACGAGTTCTAGTCATTTTTAGGAATTTTTTGATTGAAAAAATTGAGAGCTTTTTTGATGGTTTTGTATTTTTTGTATCATCAAGGAAAAAGTTGAGAGTGGGTACGAGTATACTTCTAGTAAAGGAAAACTCAAGTTTTTTGATATTTTGTAAAAAAAATTTGACTTTTGAGTAGGTACAAAGTATCAATTAGAAATTACGAGTATCATATCATACCCAAAGTATAACTATTTGAATTGTAAAGAACACACATTATAAAGGCCAAAGTGCAAGGATTCAAAAAACTTGAATTCTTTGAACAATTAAACTCGAGCTAGAGATCCTATTTTTAAACTTTTTGTCAAATTTTAAAATCAATTTTTTGAAGTTTATTGTGTTTAAAAATACTTATAGTATGTCCTTTTCAATCAATTCTTTCTTTGCAATTCTAGCTCTTATTATCAATATCAAATTCAATATACCTAATATACCAGTATATATGGGACTTTTGGAAAATCCTTTTTGTGTAGATTTAAAATTCTTGTAGTGAATTTGTAGTGATATTAAAAATGAGGAAATTGTCACGTTCTGCTTCAATTTTTGAGATTTTTTCTAAAAAGATTATTTCTACTATATAGTATTATACTATGTAAGCACACTATATTGGAATAATCTATTTCATTTTATTATATTATAGGATTTTATAATATGAGATTGACAAAATCCGAGAATTACAATTTCTAAACCTCAATTTTTCTAATGCCTAATCCACGATTAGTTTCTGAATAAGTAGTATTCTTACATTTTAGAACATTTTTTAGCTTTTAGTAGCTTTTTTAGTCAAAATATTCTCGAAATTTTGACCAATTATCTTAAAAATTTTCTCAAAAACTAAGCACTTTAAAAAATACAAGTTTGAAGAGGAAATTTGTCTCAAAATCTGCATCTGATTTTGTATTCTGTTCTAAAATCTGAAATATTTTCAATTTCGATAAAAGCTCCATGTGGATTCTTGGTACTTTTTTGTATTTATTTTTACTTATTATCTAAATAATAGACTATACTTATTGCTAAACCTGGATTGATTCCCTAACGATAAGTCCTTTTATCCTCAAGGTTATATCTGCTCAGATTTGCTGGTTGAAATTGAGAATTCGAGAATTTCTCACTGATCTTGATAGGTATTCAATTGAGGCTTGAGGTGTATAAAAAAACCTAAATTAATACCAGATATTATCTATTTAAGGTACTACTACTACTGATAGAAGTAGTGTCTATATCTATAATATATCTAAAAGTCTATCTTGTTTTGAATAATTTGTATACCTAAATAGTAAATAGACAAATGACAAAAAAAACCCATTGCTTATTCTGATATGCAAATTCACAGAAATACTTTTAACCATCTGCCAATTGCAAAATTTGTATTTTATTTTATTTATCCACATTATTTTTTTTCTTCTTCTAAATTTGACTTTGAATGAATGGTTTTTCTAACTATTTCGATTTGACTGACTATTTCCAGTTTATTCAAAATGAATTCATTATGACAGAAATAGCTCTCTTTTTTTTAAAGAAAATATTCATGATCATGAATCTATACTGACTATAGGATATTGAGTCAAGATATTAAAGCTTCAATTCACAAGGGAAATTGATGTTGAAACATAAAATAAAAAATAATATATTTTTAAGTCCAATGTCTATCTTTCGTATAGTTAGGGCACTTATTCTTAGTACTTACAAGTATAGTAGACCCTACCTAGTCAGTCTGTAAGTATTGCCTATTACTTTAGGGGATTGTAAAAGTAAAAAGTATGTAATTTATAGGAAAAAAATAACTCAAAAGAAAGTCTCTTTCATTTCATTTCTTAAGTATACTAGTACTATTGTACCTAGTATAGTTATATGAGAGTATTTTATTTCCCAGTATTTCACTTTAACTTTATTTTACTTTGTGTTTGTGGTTTATCTATTTGGGAGATCTATAAAAGTAAGGCAGTATGTAGTAGTACTGTGTATGTATAATGGTAGTCAAAGGGAGAAAAGTAGGAGAAACTCACCAAATAATTGATTTTTATTGAATATCTTGTGTGTGTGAGAGATATACCTTCGGATAAAATACAAGAATAAAGTAAGCAGAAAGAAATACAATGGAAATAACTTGCTCAGACTGACTGTAGTCCCGCAACTAGAACGAAATTTCTCTATAAGTACCCTCAATACTACACTGTATGTATAAGGTTTTTAAAGACATTTATTAGGATTTTGAGGTCAAATATTTAAGACTTAAGGGGCTACCTGCAGAGCACCTAAAGTCTAAATTCTGACACATGTTATCAAATGGCCTTTTAACTTCCACAGATTAGGACGAACTCTATTTTTAGTAGAGACTTTAGAGACTTTTTTTATTATGTCCGTAAACAGATTTTAAAGCTATTTGCTGAAAAGAACTATTTATAAATGCTCAGGAACAATGTAAAAAAAGCAAATTTTGCTCATCTTTTTAACTTTTTTTACATTGTTCCTGAGCATTTAAAAATAGTTTTTTTCCGCAAATAGCTTTAAGATATGTCTACGGATATAATAAAAAAAGTTTCAAGTCTCTACGTGGAGTACTTAAAGAGATTTCGTCCTAATCTGTCAAAGTAAAAATGCCTTTTGATAACATGTGTCAGAATTTAGACTTTAGGTGCTATTCAGGTAGCCCCTTAATGTCATTTAGATTGACTAATTGTGTTGTAGTAGAAAGTTCTATCCAAATAAAGGTAGGCTGTTTTTGAGTTGAAAAGATACTTTATATCGAGATGGATCCGAGTATATTTTGTCTTTGAATTTCGGTGAGGTGAATTTCTATCTACTGTAGATACTACCTACTATAGGGTACCTACTACTAGTGTATTTGAGAAGATTTAAGAATTGATTTATCAAATATACTCTTATATCCTCATAAATTCTTTTTGATGTTTTTTCTTTTCTTTGACATTGATTGGGATTAGATTAAATTTAATATAAAAATATGAGAATTGAGTAAGTAAATAAATTCGAATATAAGCTTTCTTATATTCTTGCTCAGTTAGCTCTGTAATAAGAAAGAAAGATCAAGAGATCAAATTTCGGTAGAGAATTCTATCCCTTTATACTCGTATCTACTAATTATACTGGATCGAGTTTTCTAATAAAAGGGTGAATTTTGCAAATGTAATTTTTTTTTATTTCGAATTTTGTCCGAATAAGAATCAGAATAATTTTAGAATTGTTTATTAGAAAGTTTGCTTAGAAAAATAATGTTGAAATTTTATGACTCCGATTTAAAGTCACCCCCTTTTCGACTCTTTTTCACCCCAAATTGACTCTTTTTTATTTTTAACTCCTAAAAATCCTAATTTTTTTCTTTATTAATTTAACCTCAAAAATGATCAAATAATTAAGGTGAATTTGATCATTTTTTGGGGTGAAAATGGTCTGAAAATAAACGGTGAAAAGAATGAAAATGAATCGATTTGGGGTGAAAAAGAGTCAAAATAGGGGTAAGATTAATCTTAAATCAAATTTTATTTTGAGAATTTTGAGGTAGTATCTGTATCTACATCTATACTGAACAAAATTTTTACTTTATTTATAATGTCTTTTCTTTAGGTACCCTACTTATACTTGTATTGTAATTGTAGTAGGACACTTTTGAAATAATTGTGTTTGACGTAGTTAATATATAAGATTTTGAACTGATTCAAAATACAAAATTATTCAAAAAAGCCAACTTTTTACGATTTGAGCTATTTTTTTAGTGCTATTATTTGCAGTTGAGGATCTTTATACAGATAGTACAGTTAGATAAGATTTCGAGTTTTTTGATTCAATTTAACCTACTCTAATCTTATCATTGAATTACGCAAATTACATTGAAATCCTGTGATACTATCGTAGTAGGGTACATGTAAATGTAGGCATCAATAGTACATGTATGTAAATGTAGGCATCATAATGTGATTCAAGATTTGGAAATTTTATTTCCTACTTGTCTTTCATCCAAAGAAAACTTATGAAACATCTGTTTACTTTATTCACTTTTTAAAATTCAGAATTCAAATCATTTTTTTTTAAATGGGGAAATAACATGAGGGTTTATTAGTACAGAGAGATAGCAATAATCTTGTACAATATTTATGCTAATATTAGACTAATCTTTATGAATATTTTGTAAATCTTACAAAAATTGGAGATCAATGTCCTTTCATACGAATAGTTATTAATACTACATAGAAGGGTACTACTTGAATTAGTATTACATATTATTATTATATTTGAAGCAATAATAGTTATTTAGGTAGGTACCTACCTACCTATATTTATTAGTTTTTTTCGTAGTATTTAATTTTATATTTACAATTCGACAATTTACATACAATGGGGCCAACATAAGAAAAAAGATGAAAGGAATTGAGGAGGTTTGTATAGTAGTATAAAAATATAGTAAAATTTCTCTATAAAGTACTTTCAAAATCAAAAAATGTTCAAAATTTAGTTCGAAATTCAGCCAAAAATTGCTCAAAAAGAGCTGAATTTGACCTCATTTTTGACCTTATTTCAATAAGAATTTATCTGAATTTACAATTTTTGCACAACTTTGTTATAAAAGTGTCAATTATTCGAATTTTTAAACCATTTTTTTCAAGTATTCTAACCCAAAATTCAATTTCTCTATAAAGTACTTTCAAAATCAAAAAATGTTCAAAATTTAGTTCAAAATTTCTCAAAAATGCCTCAAAAATGGCTGAAATTGACCTCATTTTTGACCTTATTTTAATAAGAATTTATCTGAATTTACTATTTTTACATAACTTTGTTATAAAAGTGTCAATTATTCGCATTTTTAATACATTTTTCTCAAATATTCTAATCCAAAATAGCTAAAAAAATTGACAAAATTTTAAAATCTAGCATGGTTTAAACTTGTAGCTTTTAAACTAATCCAAAGATTGTCAATTTTTATGGTGATTTGAGGTGCTTTATGAAGAAATTTGGCTGTTTTAAATAAATAAAAAAAGCTCGAATTATATACTTATATTATTTCTAATCTAAATATCTCGTAGTATTCGTAGAAATTCTCGCAGACTTGTAGATTTAGATGAGGGTCATGCTCGACTTGAGGTTTATGGGGCAAATATTTTTTTATTTTTAATATTTAGATTTAAAAACCTTATGTACATAGTACTTATACATAGACTAGTAGTATAAACTATAGTAGTTGTATAAAATGTAGGAATTGTTGGTCCTTTGATATACATGTGATAAAAATAGCTCTCAATATCTCATAATAACATGGTAAAGTGCATCTTATAGGCACGAGTGACGTCAACTGGGTCTAAGAATAGGATTTTTTTTTTCGAAATTCGTATTTATATTTACTAACATACTTTTACTACTACCTACAGTATGATTGATTATAAACACTTAGGGTTTAAAACGCTCTCGGCTCCGAACCAGCGGCCCGATTTTTATGACCCGGGTGTCATTCGATAGAGGCTGAACTAACTTAGATTTCCTATTGTTGGCAAATTTCTAGTGCGGCTATTTACTGCGATAGGGGCATTTTAAGAAAAAAAATTTGCTTTTTTGATTGAGGCGCCACAAAAAATTTTATTCGCGGTCAAAATTTTTCTCATTATTTTGGCCCGAGAGCGTATGAAATTTCCCGCATTTTAAGCCCAAGTAGAGCGAAATCTATCCGCGGAGTCAAAAGTTAGGGGTGATTGAAGAATTGATTTTTGAAAAAATTGAAATTTTGCCAAAAAAATGGACTTTTATCCAACTTCAAAAGTTCATAACTTTTGAACCACGAATAGTTTTGCAGTGATTTAACTTTTATTAGTAAGGTTTTGAAGAGCCTAATTTAGGGTTTTTAATGGATTTTCAAATTGCCCCATATTTACCTGAAATATTTAGCCCTTTGCTAAATCTAAGATTTTTCCTGAAGTTTTGGGGATAGAGGCAAACTCTAGGTGGCGCTTCAAAGCGGTTGAATGGTACTCTCCAATGACCCCCCTAGACCCCCTGGGGACCCCCAAACTCGGGGCGAAAAAACGCCATGAAAAATTTTTTTCCCGATTTTTGTCGTTTTGTGACCAAATTTTTGACTACAAATTTTTTTAAAAAAATCATATCTCGAAAAGTACTTTTCCGATCATGTTAGAGTTGGTCTTGATTTAATGGACATAAAATGCACTTTCTTTGCAAAAAAGAAATTTATATAAAATAATTGAAAATTTGGCGCCAATTTTTGAAAATGTTCTTTTTTTGGTATAAAAGTGGGGATAACTCAAAAACCGAGTTTCGAGTCTAAAATCTGACCTCAAATTCGGTTTCTGCGTATGATTTTACCCCTAAAAATCGGTCTGAGATAAATTTCTAACAAGTTTCAAAAATTTTAAATTTTCAAATTTTTTTACAAAATTGAGATACTTTATACACAAGTTTTACTGTACAATGCTAGGTACACAAATCATGCTAGGTATAATTCATTTTTCACAATGAATGTAATGAATAGACGACAATTGTATTTACTAAATCTAAATAATCTTATCTTTTTGAATCTTATCAATTCTTAATTAGTCATTTCCTGATATTCCCTTGCCTTTTGTCTATTTTATTTTATAAATCGATCCTAAATAACGAATTTTAGTTATAAAAATGCCTCTGACAACTGAAGATAGAGTTTGGATTGTAAAAAATCATAGCATTACACAAAATGCGGAAGAAGTTCGTAGACGTTGGAAAAAAGAAAAAGATTCGAAACCACCTGCAAATTCAACAATTAACAATTTAGTCCAAAAATTTTATCAAACGGGAGTGGTTTTAAATAAAGTAAAAAAAGTTGTCAAAAGTGGCGTCGAAATATTTAATAGTCGAGTTTTGGAATACTACATGAAAAATTCTGAAATATTTTCGATCAGGAAAGCTAGTTCAGCACTTGGTTCCACATATTACAAGGTATAGTAAAAATTTAAAATATGCATGATATTCAATACTTTGGTCAAAATTTTCGATTTTTTAGAATTTAAATATTTAAAAATCCATATTTTATAAAACACTTAATTTTCTATAAAAACTTGTATAATTAATTTGCTTAAATTTTAGGTGTACAATGCACTGAAGCAATTGAAGTTAAAGCCATTTAGGGGAACCAATGTACAATTTTTAAAGGGCAACGATTTCCAGGACCGTATAAATTTTGCTAATTTTTTCATTGAAAATCAAAATCTGGACCCAAAATTTCAGGACAAAATCATATATACGGACGAGTGTATTTTCAAATTGGATATGAAAAATAACACACAGGTTTGAAAATAATTATGAAAATTTTTAATTATTTTAAAATTTTTACAATTTTTACATTTTTTAATCAAGGTACACAGATTCTGGGATTACAGCAACCCACATAAGTTTTATCAAACTAAGCAGCGAGGTGCCGCACATCATGTATGGGCTGCGATGTCTTATACTACAGGTATTTAAATTCAAATTTTTTGATATTTTGAAGAAATTTTGCAAATTTTTTTGATATTTTGAAGAAATTTTGCAAATTTTTTTGATATTTTGAAGAAATTTTGCAAATTTTTTTGATATTTTGAAGAAATTTTGCAAATTTTTTTGATATTTTG